>JAVCKT010002414.1:0-21725 GCA_032273925.1 Rhynchotus rufescens
CTCAGCCTTCTCTTCTCCAGGCTGAACAGGCCCAGCTCCCTCAGCCTTTGCTCCTAGGGCAGATGTTCCAGGCCCCTAGTCATCCTCGCAGCGCTGCGCTGGACTCTCTCCAGCAGCTCCACATCCTGCCATATATTTAACAGCAGAATAATAATAACAGAATAATATTTAACAGCAACAAAAAGAGAAAAGCTATGGGATGTGGAAGACCTTTGAGTCCAGCTTGAAGCAGGAATGTTGTCTTGAGAAATAAATTGTGACTGGAGACCCACTAAAATTCAGCTTGGTTAAGCTGGACTTTCAGATGTTGATGGGAGGTCCAGAACTAGAGACAGAATCTGTCCTCAGAGTTGGTGCCAGTAGATGCCTGAATGGCAACAACTGATGCCTAAGCCTCCTGCTACTTTCTACAATTTCTTTGATTCTTTGGAGCACTGACCCATCTCAAAGATAATTATGTAGCTGAATAAAATATTTGTGTGGTGTCTCTACAGAGGAGAATACTCATCAGCAACAGACTCAGATACCACTGGTGTCATCAGTGCTCAACAGGCAGCTGTGTTCAGAAAGCAAAGATGTTGATGTGCATACTGAATGGGATACCAAATACCAAAGAGAAATGCCTTTCTGGAAATACACACATATGAGCAGAAACTCTTCTGGAACTAATGTCTACACAATTAATTATCCAATTTAAAGACATTTGAAGCAGTTTAGAAGAAAGTAGCAAAGATGACAAGAAGCCTGGCTAACCTTTCATATAAAAAGCAGTAGAAACCTTTGTTTTCTTCAGGAAGAGATGAACAGCAAGGGCTGTGGTATTATGCTATCTGGGCACATTCACATACTATATATGTTATCATGCTCTATTCCACAAGGAATGGCATGAATTTCAGAAACTGAATGGCTTTCAGAAACTTTTTTTCTTTCTATGATAAAATACAAGTACAGGAGTATATTTAAGGCAGTCTTAATACATTAGTGAATCTTCCAGCCATTGTACATCTGTTTGGACTTGTCAGGGGAACTGTCAACACTCAGTTAGAGATTAGGCATTCATATAGATATCACGTGTATCCACAGTTAAAATTTGTGTCAAAAGAGATAATACATTATGATTCAACTGTTGAACAAAATCCTAGATAGTAGAGATCAGCAATGAGTCCTAGTAAAGAGGCAGTTTATTTCAAATCTGCTTATGATAGTGCTAATGCCTATAGTAGTGCTAACTACTGTCAGAGGAGCACAGTAAATGGATGTTGGGTCTGATCTAGCTTGGCAGCTCCTATGTTCCTATACACTTGTTTGCATGGAGCCACAATCCCTTGGGAGCACAGTTTCACCTTGTTAGGGCCCATGAAGCTGCTGCACAGATTTGAAACCATCTTTGAACTGATTATCCCAGATTAATGCACCTATTATACAGCACTCAAGGAATGCCTGAATAATCTGATTGTGCTGATCTGGGTGAATACACTACACAATCCCTCTGTGCATAGTAGTCATTTGCACTGTGCAGTCAGTAATATTACAGTGAGACTACTCACTGTAACCATAAATCCCAGCTGATTCTACAGGCTTGTATCTATCTGAAAAGGTCAGCATACTTGATCCTAGTGTAAAGAGATTACCACAGTGGTCATGTAGAGCTCTTCAAGAAGCTTTAGCAAGTATCAGCTACTTAAAGTTTTATCGACTGTTTGGCTATTTTGTTCCTCATCCTTCTATTTCAGCCTCTCTCAGCTGAAAACTTGGTTATCATTTACAGTACAAAGGCTTCCTCCAACATGGGCATCATTTTTGGAGCATTTCCTGAAGATGGTCTGAGTGCATTTGGACTGTTCTTCTCTGAAGGCCTTTTCCAGAAGAAGCCTCCCCTCCCTTGTCGTCCATAAATATGTGTAGTACTATCTAGGATTTCATTAAAAGAGGCCAGGTTCTTCTTTACCACCAGCACAGCTCCCACCTGTCCTGGGCAAGCTGCATCTTATTTAACACTAAAGCACACATGGGGGATGAGACAGTGTTTAATTCTGCGACAAAACAGGAAACCTATTCCAGTGTCGATAGCAGGTGGTGTGTAGGATTCACATACTCTGGGAAATGTATCATAATGTATAACTACATAGGCCTTCTTCATACATTAAACATCTATGTCCAAATATGATTTTTCAAAGGAGATAGCAGCTCACTTCCCTCACACTGCCCCTTACAAGGGTATATGCACCAATGCAAAGGAGGTGTGAAATACTATGCAATCCATTTGGTCATGTTTTATCCCATCCAGACATGATGAAAAGCTTAAAAAGTTCAAAGCAACTGAGGACTGGGTGCACACTCTGTCACCTTTCAACAGGTTTCACGTCACATTTGTACTCTTATTTTGTTGCTTGGTAGTACTACAGACAAGAAAACACTGACAAGCTTCTTCAGAGTTGTTTCATGAGAGGCAACATGAGGAGAAGTGCATGCTTGTATTGCTTTCACCATCTGCCAGGTGTAGCAGAAGAGATAAGCTCCAGTAAAGCAGGAATGGTAGTGAGGTTGTTCTATCTCATGCCAGCTGTCCATGAGTCGAGACTAAAATTCCAGTTATACAACTGCAATACTCTTGCATAGTGCATCCTGTATCCTCTAGCTAGTAAACGACAATAGACAATCTCCCTTTTCAAATCTTTATATAGCCAGTGCTCCCTAGGTGCACTAACTATTGTCCTTCCATCAATATACTGACTGAACTGAAAACAAAGAACTGATTCAGCTCTAAACCATGAAAAAGGATCCATAGAGACTTGCGTCCTCTGAGGAAGTGAACAGAAGATGGTGCTTCTCACAGTTCCTCTTCCTGGATATAGGGCCCTGAGGGAACTGCATGCCTACTTACATGTACAGCAATTGTTGACTGGCTGATTTTTCATTTCAGCTGTGAAACTGTTCCATTGTAAAGCCATTTCATCAAGCAGGAGAGAGCGCACTTCATTCCCCAACAAAAGAAGATCAATTTGTTTCCTTAGGCACAATTTACTGTTTCACATTTCTAGGCTTTGGCACATTCTTACCTGACAATCTGAGAATGCTTTTGATGTGAGAGCTAGCCAGATTTGGAGGAGAGCCTCAAAAACCTGTGAAAGTACAAAGAGAACCTAACACTGTGACATTAACCTCCTCTCTTCCCTATAAGGCACACACTATCCCATTTTCTTTGATAGTTTGCTATGCTAGTCACTCATCTCACTTTAAAGCTGTGTTAATGTAGACTCTTTCCAGTAGCTTTGATGAAAATTCTATAAATTTAAGCAAATGCAGCTTAGATTGGAATATGTCTCACCTCATCCATACGTAATACATAAATTTCCTCCTACTACTTCTCAATTTTCTCCTGCTGGGTAAGCTGTCATTGAAGAGAGATTCTGCAAGTATCATTCCAACTGTGAAGGGGCAAACATTGGATCATAACAAAAAAGACAATAAATGTAAGTTTTGGCAAAGACGGTCAAAGATGCTCCCAATCACTCCCAAAAGGTGTGAAGAGTACAAAGAGATTGTCCTACTTAAACTGAATAACGTAGCCCCCAGCTGAAGCCTATTAACTCATTTCATAGATTAACCTGATTGGAATCCATCCACTTTGCTTCATACTGATATGAAGAATAGCCTGGCTTCTCTCCTCCTCCAGAAATGTTAAATATTAAGCATTAAAAAACATGCATTTCTATCTGGTTACTCAGTCCTTCCCTCTCTTTTCATCTTTTTTCCTGTCCTTAGATGAAGGTAAAAAATGCTGTCAAGGATGTAAATGAAATGTACTATACCTTTGCTTCTGTTCTCATCGAGAAAGACATACATAGCTAAAATGATGAAGCCAGCATAGCAAAATGCAAGGCAGATGAACATCACTGCACAAGGGTAGCATGGCCGGCACGCCTCACAGTAGTAGCAGCCAAGCATGCCATGGCAAGCTGCCAAACGATGACACTGGCTAGGAGCCAATTTGATTTATTTTTGGCAGCCTGACACTGCACACTACTGTGCCAGTCTTCGATCACAGGAACGGTAAGAGATGACCTTTGAAAGCCAAGGGGATGACTTCCGGGAGAAGGGGACTGATGGAGCTGAAAGCAGATCTGTGCCCAGACTGGAGGAGTACTGGTGGCAGATGTTCAGTAGGCCTCCCTCCTTCGTGGATGACCAAACCACTACAGCTCTGCTGGCAACCACAAGTGTTGTGCTTTCTGAGGGTCAGGAGGTGCCTGGGAGAAAGGGCAAGACATGGCAGATACCTTTAAGCCTGCAGAGGTAGTGAGTACCATGAAAGAACAAACGGTTTTGAAGAGATGAGAGGAAATCATAGAAAGATGATTAAGAAGAAGATAACATAGGCTTTATATCTGGAAATAATGTCTGGGCTGTGAGACATTTTATATGATGATGATGCTCTTTTGTGGAAGATTCTTTAAAGATGAAACAGATGAAAGTTTCATAAAGATGAAAGTTTATTATTACTATGGACATTGTACCATAGAATATATAGCAGAACTCAACTCATCATTCAGAGAGATGGAGGAGAGGCCTTTTTCCACTTCTGCCTTGGATGGCTCAGGGTTGCCTCCCAAGCCGTTCAAATCTGTGAACAGAAGGCTGATACCACACTGTGACAGGAGTTTCAGGGTGACGGTGGAGGGGGAATCTGTATTCATTAACATTGTACAGACAAAACCTGTTTGACTGTGGCCACAAACCTTCTATGTTTGCTTTCTGCCAATTTTTGGAAGCTTGAATATTACTAGATGAATACTGAATGAGTATGAATGGAAGCACGTGCTAGCTTTGAACATTCAGTCACTGAGAGCTCATTTTAAATATATATTTGATTGTAGATTTTGTAACTTAATCTGTTGGCTAGATATTTACAGAAATTACAGTATTATATGCAAATGCATATTAAATTGTAATGTTCTCATTACAAATAGTATGAAGGTCAACAAAAGCAAGCAAGAGATATTTGCAAATAATTAAGAAAACTGAATATAAATTATTATTTGATGACTAATGACTGAAAAAAGATAAAATGAAGCAAATAGCCATACCTACACATTTCCTCTCTATATCCATTACAACAAATTAATCTTGCTAAAAATAATGTATTAATTCAAAACAGAATCACCATTCCTGTTTATGAATAAGGCAATCCAAATCTTAAATAAGAATTTATCATTTGTTATTCAAATATTCTTTTCTTTGTACACAGGGCCCCAAACACTGATTCACTATGTTCTATATTTATCATTGATATATCTTTGCCCATATATACATGTAAACAAATCAGGCAGGTACAGCATGCAACATATCAAATTGGATTTCTCAAATCACTCCCACATAGCTTAACATTTGTTTTTTTCACTCAACTCATCATACAAAACAAGAACAAAGAGATGGAGTTCTGGACCACAAAAAGGCAATTTAGAGGAGATGAGTTTAAGCATTAACTCCAGAAATGTTTAAATGAAAGGAGGTAAAACAAGCATCCCTTTCTAGTATGCTTTCAGTTTCAAACTCTTTAGCCCTTGGTCTACCACGATGGTGTTTGTGAGCACTGCTCTCAGTTCTTTGAGAGCACTACTCGCAGTTCTTAGCAGTTCTTTCTAAAACAGTACAAGTGCGATCAGAAGTCCTGAGCTAGATACAAAGCTTCGAAGTCTACAAGAGAGTGAGAATTATTATTTGGAGAAGAGAAGCAGTGGACCAAATGGTGTGAAGGAGAAACATCAACAAGTGTAAAATTACATGCAGGGACTAACCTTCCTATCAGAATGCTTGAATCACCTTGGAATATCAAGGTAATACTCCAAACCTTTGCCCCAACGAACTAATGAATAAAGAATGTCAGTTGTCAGTCTGCTCCTGAGAGTCTCATGCATGTGCAGGCCAGTTTGGCACTGCAGCTTGATAAAGTTTTAGGTGGTGATCACCTCTGATGAGATTTTTTTTTTCCTTCCTTTTTTTTTTTTTAACATAATATATCTTTCATAATGTAAAGAAGGAAAAGAGCAAGAGCAAAAGTGTTTTCAGGTCTTTCTTTTTCTTTCTTTTTTTTTTTTTTTTTCCTACACAGACCAGTATTACAATTCAGTAACAGCTCTTCTTTATAGTTTGCAGTACTGCCACTGTCAAAGAGGATCACTTTTGCCTCTCCCAACTTTCCACCTCTTCCCAGGGGAACTAGCTATGCAGAGCTGCAGCTCAGTCAAGAACAAAGAAGAACTAAAAACACCTCCTGGAGTGATTGTTTGCATTCAGTCTTCTCTTCTATCCTCATTCATAGAGCTGTCAGGCCCTTTAATCTTTCCTCTCCCTACCTGATCCTCTTATCATGCAAGTCTGACCCAGCTGACACATGTCTAAAAGCTTCATGCAAATGATACATGCAGTTGTCATCAGCTACTCTAAGAAGAGAGGATAGAGTACTGGAGTGGATGAGCCTAGAGATAATACTGATAACAAGATGTTCCTTACTAGCTTGTGGTTGTAAGAGCAGTATCATCCATTCACAGGCAGATGGAAAAGAAAAGGCCTTTGCAGCTCTTTCTTGACCATCCCATCAGCAAGGATGGTGTGCAGTATGAAAGACTCTTTCCCTCATGAAATTTCCAGTTCAACTTAGTATCATCTGGTGAGCTTGACGCTCTCCTGTCACCATGCAGAATGGGCTGGATAACATGTGAGGAACATGAACTTCCAGAGGAGGGGCAGTATTTCCAAAAGCTTCTGGGAAGCAGAGGAGAGCATGCTAAGCAACCACTTGCATCCCTCCCTCCTCTAAAACACAGCAAGGGAGTTGTTAATTCCCATTCTCATCCTTGCACTTGCCCTTGCAGATCGACGTCAGAGACACCCCAAGGTGACCAAGGGAAGACATGAAGGCCTGTCATTCACTCACCTGTCTTCTCTTCGGTTTGGCTGCTCTCCACTGTCTCCATTTGGGGTTGCGCTGTTGCCTTGGCAGTAGCATCCTCTGCGGCAGGGGTGGTGGTGGCAGTGGTGTCAGCAGCAGGCACGTCGGCTTGTTTAGGCTCCTCTTTGTCTTGGGCTTCATCAGCCTTCAAGGACGGCGAGTTATCAGTGGAAGCTTTAGTGGCACTTTCCGTTTCGGCGGCAGCAGCAGCAGGCTTTTCCTCCGAGGAGGCAGCAGGAGTGGCAGCCTGGGGGGCTGGCTGCTCCGAGCCCGTGTCAGCGACTCCATCCCCTTTTTTCTCCTCCGCGGGCGCGTTGCTGTCTTTGCTGCCCTCCTCCGCCTGGGCACTGTCAGCAGCCGCAGCTTCTGTGGCAGCGGGCGCCTCGCTCCCTTGGTTCTCCGCGGCTCCGCCAGCAGGGCCTTCCTCCTTCTTGTCCGCAGTCTCCGTCTCGGAGGCTGGGGCATCTCCCTTCTTCTCCCCCTTGAGCTTTTTCCTCGTTATGTGTCCACGGAAGCTGGCCTGGATTTTGGTGGCTGCCTTATGAGCTTTATCTTCTGGTTTGATGCCATCTTGCTCAATCTTTTGGTCCCCATCCTCATTCTTTTCAACCTTTGAAGAAAACAAATGAGCAGAGAAAAGGAGAACAGGGAGATGAGTCAGGAGCTCTCCAGGTACAGCCCAAGCTCTGTTTTTATTGGGAATGTCTCACCTTCCTCTCCTGCTAACAGGAGGCAAATTTCAACATAGTCTTTCCATTTAGTGTGAGTTTGAAACCAGGTGGCTGTAATTAAGTAATGGGGCTGGACAGACAGAGAGGTTTGGTAAAAAGAATTTAAAGCACCTCATCATGTCAGTCAGCAATGCTGAGAGTACACTGGCAGCTTGTAAAGACTCGGACCAGCTGGGTTATCTCTATTTATTCCCACTATTTATCTTCCCATCCGTCCTTAAATGTACCATCTTTTTTTCCCTCTGCCATTTTCAATTTCCATTGGGTTATTTTCACAGTTTCTCCCTATCCCACCTATGCCTTCAATTCTTTGTTTCTTTTTAATAACACCATGCTTCACAGGTGTGTGACTCTAACAGCATTGAGCATTGGACCCTTTATAGCTTTTTGGCTCAGGATTGCCAACACAGAATAGCACTGCTATGTGCTCCCCTGCAGATGCACACTGTCACACACACGGAGATATTCACGTGATGGACACCTCTCAAATGCCCCGTCTGCAGGTGTTTCAAGCACTACCTTTGCTCTTCCACTCACACCTTCAGTGAAGGAATAACAGGCAGACAGATATCAGTCCTTCTAATTTTAGCAATTATTGTTATTTCTCTGAATACTGAGCGGAATTCAGCCTTGTAAGAAAGAACTGGCATTCCCCATGCTTATGTGCCTTCAGTCACCCCTTAAAGTCTTAGAAATGACCATGACAGAATCTGTGCTTTCTGCAGACCTGCCACAGGAGGGATAGTCCTTGGCTTGTAACCCCTCCACTGAACCCAATATGTTGCATCCCAATAATGTACCAGCTCATGAGCCAGTACCAGCTCATCTGCATATTGATGAAAGGACAGTCTTCTATTAATATTATTCTATTCCAATGGGAATCACGCAAAAGAGCAGAGGGATTGGCCTCTTTGCTGGCTCCAGCTGGCTTCCAGCACTGGCTCAGGTCACAAAAGAAAGCAAATGAGCTGGCTGAAAAAGATAGCAAGCATGGGTGCAGAGAGGAAACCACTTCTTAGGCCACTGCTACTGAGAGATGCCATTTGGAGAAAGGTCAAGCGTCAGAATGGCAGGCAGAGGACACAGTTGATAAATATACTCAAAAAAAAGGTCCAGCAGTAATAACAGAGAAGAAGCCACTTCAGTGTGCTTGCATAAGACTGGAATCACCATGCTTGCAAAGTTGAGAAGATGGGCCACCTCAGAAGCGGTCACAGGGTAATGCACTGCGAGCGAATACTAGTGACAACTGTAGACCATGAGCACAGGCACAAAAAACACGGCAAGGCATTCACATGTGAGCAAAACAGGGCAAGAGAACGCAGCACTCGGCTTCATCGTTTCGGAGCTGCTACCCACCACATCTCTCCAGGCTCTCTGCAAGCACAGGACTCCCTGCCCAGCACCTACACACAAACAGGATCACACTAGCACTTTCAGCATACACTGAAGGACAGGCTGAGCAACAGCAGCTCGTCCTTATCTCTTCCTCAAGGAAATAGAGTGAGCTCAAGGGACTTGATATCCAAGGAAAGGCCAGCCCCATATCTCCAAGAAAGTCAGCTTCTCCACACAGTTGTGCAGGGCAGGTCTGAATACACCAGGACACAAGTCTGGGTGTGAGACCAGGTGCCACCATGCTTCTGCAGGGGCAGAGTGAAAAACCTTGTGAATGGATATTAACCAACATATAAGATTCAGCATTAGGAATTTTCATGCTTCTGCCTATGCAAAGGGAGAAAATGCCTATCATAAGGGCAGATATATCTGCTCTTCCCAAGTGCTTTAAACAATGTGGCATGGAAAGCAGGCTTTCCTGTAAATGTCAGCTTGTCAGGCAGCAGGTGATTGGAAGGGACCTCTAGTTCAACCTCCCTGCACAAGCAGAGGCACCTAGAGCACATCATACCCCACAAAGAATCAGCTTTCCATAAAACCTTGCAGCCTAACTCACATAAAAGCATTTCATCAAGCACACAAAAGCTTGTACGTAATACATATGGATTTGGTACCTGGAAAAGGGTACTCACAAATTCAGAAATGATGAACACATTAGCTTGTTGTAACCCTTTATGTGCATATATATATATCTGTGCTTATAACCTACTCTTCTACCTGCACAGGAAACTCTAAACCTGATTTATTCAATGTCTAGGATAAGGCCTTCAGCACTGTTTCAGCACAGGTCCACATAGAGTTAGAAACAGATGAGAAGTATCTTTAAATTAGTCAAAGAAGAGCTGCGAGCCAGATAGGGTAAGATGGACTCTGCACAGGCTCGTTTATCTTGTTCCTTAGGCGGGTTTTGCTGTTTGTGCTAAGTCCTATGTTGCTGTGGCAACATTACCACTGGATACCTGGACTAGCTCTCTTACAGACAGCCTGGGCAGGACTGCAGTACACTGAAGCTACAGTAACATGGACATACGCAAACTATACGCTCGCATTGTATAACACTGAAAGAAAGGTGCAACAGAAATACCTAAGGTCTGTGGCCAATTTCAAATAGTTGCAGTGTTGGGAGGCTGGAAAGAAAACTTAGATATAACAACAAGATCCTTAAAGTCCAGAGTGCAGGAATATTCTGATTCCTGCAAAACAATTAGGAAATGCAAAACACACAGTGCAGATCCCATCCTGCACCAACTAGGACAGCTTTTATGAAGTGTGATCTTGACTCTGTGACTTTTTCTCCAGCACGGTTGGGGTTCACCAGCAGCCCTGCAAGGGGGGCTAGCAGGAGGCCCAGGCCAGGACAAGTCCCAGAGTCAGTTCTCATGCTTTTCTGACAGGCAGACTCCTGGTGAGTGTGACTGCAGTGCACTGCAGGATCTGTCTGCCTCTCTGTTTTCCTCCATGGATGCTCTCACCTTCACCTATTGCATTTGCAAGGCTAAGAGGGCCTTTTGCTACAGGGATGACATCATTGTCCTCTTATCCCAGTTGGGATGACATCATTTGAGTCCTTGCCAGCTCATAAGGATCAAAATTGCAAATTGTATTCCTGACAGGGCGCTTTCAGCATTCCTTCAGATACAAAAGATAAGAAATGTGAGGCTAGCGTAGAGGTAGGGCTTAAGGTCATGGCTGAAGGAAAGGTTCCAACAGTTGGTGCCAACTCAGGTTGCTTTTAGTGCCATTCAGAAATTCCATTTCTATTCAGTCTCCCTCTGCTTGAAGCATCCTGGACACCTGAAATGACATATTTTCAGACTATTGGCCTGCAGCTACTTCTGGGCTAGGACACAATATTCAGTTAGTATGTATGTCATGTTGTATAACAATGGGTTGGGTGAGAAACAGATTGTTCAGGGAAAAACTTCTGTTCTCATCAGAAGAGACAAGGGCTCTTCATCTGTGGATTACACATGCAGCAGATAAACCTTAATTAAGGAAGCTACTCAAAAATAACCTGTACACCATGAAGCTCCTGGAAAGCAATTTATCTTCCTTGGAAAGCTAAAAGGGTGGGTCAGCCTTGCCGGAGCGTATTCTATCTGTCTTATCTGTCTGCCATGTGTGTATGACATCTTGGTTGTAGTGCTGTGGCTTCTGGAATAAAAGTGAATTATTATTTTTAGCACTTGTACAGAATCCAGAGCCCCCAGCCAAGAATCAGGCCCAGTAGAGATAGGTTTCATATATTATTATTCAGTCATGCACAAACTTCATTTATACATTTATTTATAAAGTAAATTCATACTAGAACTTAACATTAAAATGTCATGACATCATAAGTGTACGTGCAGCATACTGTCATCCTTACTGTACACAAAAATATACTCTGTTTCATTTAGTATGAAGCAAATAGATCCTTCAAGGTCAAGAGGGCCTGAAATCACTAAAACAGGTTGATACATAGTTATAAGGATATATAAAAGGACATACATAGTCAATATCACACATATTTTTTCTTTGGACCATTTACACAAACTCACAAAAGTAGGTTTACAAGGCAAGGATTTGCCCTGATTAATTCACTGTTAAACTTCTATGTGTCTATCTGCATATCTAGGACACAGTTGGGCCAGAGCTAGTTCTCAGATACCAGGAACTTGGAAATTGCACTGACTCGTGACTTAGCTAGATTTCTAATCCCTGGCCTCCTTCCCACCTTCTCTCTCCAAACCCAAAACCTTCAGAAGAGTAAACACAGAGCTAATAGTGAAGAAAGCATCGTGATAACCTCCATGCCCATCTGAATGTCCCATATCCTGTTACAGCATGAATGGTGGAATGGAGAAACCAGATGTTTCGCAGATATTCCATGAGTTTGCAGCCACAGATAGCCAAAGAGCAAGACAGGATGAGATTCAGTGCCCCCGTCCTTGATTGCTCTTCACCCATTTCTGTGTTGTGGTGCTGAATCAAAGCTCCTCATCACAGCATCTTCCCTGCTTTGGAGAGGCTGACCTGCCTTTAAGAAAAGCAGGAAGAGCAGTGAACAAGAACTAGAGAAAAAGGACAGAAAAATAATCATATAGCCTTGGATAATAATAGCCTTGGGTACTAGAGTGGAGAGATCAGGAAAGAACTTCTTGTTCCTTTAAAGAGTCTTTCGATCTTATACAGTCTCTTTTGCTTTCTACTGGAGGTCCTTTCTGTGTACCTCTCTCTTTCCTGGTGTTCCTCCACCTAATGATTTACAGACGGTGTCAGCGTCCTTTAACATTCATCTTAGGATCAGGCTGCTCTATACCGAAACATAATTCATGCTCCTTTCTGACCTTAGATAGAAACTCTTTTTGAACGTTCACCCAGCCATCCCTTGGTCTTATGAAAACTGTCTACCAGATGTCTGGATGTAGTGTTTACAAAACTTTCACTGGAGAAGACATCAACACTGGCCAAACGGCTGCCTACATGCAGGCCAAGTGAGAGTTATCAGTAATCCATTCCACAGCACAGTCACAGGGAAAATGTTACTATATTCTTAATAAAATTTCCTAGTTCTCCGTGCAGAGACACATAGGACATGAAGTTGCTGACATCTACACTAAGGGATGCATGGAGATCTTCCCTTCAGTTAACTAGATCAGTGGCTTGTGATTAACTAGAACTAATGGCCTGCGATATTTGTGGGGTTGAGGCAGCCTCACCCAGTGCTATGATCTTGACGACAGCACAACCTTGTTTTGCACTGGTGTTTTTCAAGGTCACTGGGACCCAGACTCACAATGAAATTTAGGCACCTCTCTCCCATTGATTTCACAGGATTGAGTCACCTCAATGCTTTAGTGGGTCTGCTTCTCTATGACCTGATTTGTCCCAGAGACAGCATTTAAGGAGCAGAATGCTTTAAAGAAAGGACCAGCTGTCTCCCCAGAAGGAGCAAAGCATGGACACAAGAGAGAGAGAGAAGAGTTGTGAAATGAGGAAGCAATTTAGCACAGAGAACAGCTTATTTTTAACCCAGTTAAATGGTGTGAAGACACCTGGCTAGAGGATGGCACCTCTCAGCTCAGCCTGTCAACAAGGTGAAGAAACAAACAGAGCTCTTTTTCCCAGACTGGCTGTGTTGATGGTGGGAAAAACACCCTTGAGGAAAAAGGTTACTTCATTTTTCCAAAAGCTTATTGAGGACTGTTTTCTTGTGCATAACTACCAGGGAACCAGCTCTTCAGTTTCCAGTTCCTCTAACAATGCAGTTTCCATCATTTTCTCTACAAGATCCTCTCACACTTTGGAAACTTCTATCTTCTGGTGCCTGGAATGGAGAATGGAACAGGCTAATGATGATCAGGCAGATGGAAGAATCTTGTTCACATATGTGTAGGGTAATGGCGAAATGAGGTATAAAATAACTAGTTAACTAACTACTTGATATATTTAACTATTTTAACTGTGCCTTCACAATGAATCCGTTATACTCACTTCAGCTTTTTTTTTTTTTTTTGTGACCCTCCCTTTTGTTGGTCACTTCATTTCTGTTAATATCATGGTTGACCGTTGTGTCATTTGCCAACTTGAAGTCCCTCTAGCTCCCCTGGTTAAACAAAGAAGTGTGCTTAGTGATGACCATGTTGGGTTTGTGGGCTCCGCCAGAGCAGAAACTGTCTCCCGTCTGAATCTGGTGCAAAGTAGCTTACATGCAGAGATGTTTACTGGAGCAGAGCAGCTCACAGACATCTGTGAGAAACTGAGCTTGCTTTCAGTCTTGTCTGGGCTCTGTGTAGTCTTGCTGCAGTCATGGAGTTGCTATGTCAAGGTCGTGTTTGCTTCTCCTGAGCCATAGTCTAAGCATGTGGAGGCATTCAGAGGCTTGTGAGAACCATGTTGAATGCCTTGGGTGCTTGGCACAAGCCACATCTACATTCTTTCTTCAGGTTAGGCCCTGGTCTAATGAGAATAATGTGCTGAGAGCTTTGCCTAGTCCGTCTTTTGGAGACTAATGCTTGTGCTGCTCCAGAAGGCGCCAATCAGCAGATGCTCACATCAAGGGGTCATAGTCTGGGAATGAAACCTGAAGCTGGCCAAGCTGACAGTGTAAATGCTTTCCCAAAACAGATCATGCTGAAGAAGAGATTCCTTGAAAGGACCAGGTGATTTTTTTTCCCTTAAACTATGCTTTGGTTAGGGGAAAAAAAAATCGAAAAATGCAAGAATATTTCAATTGCCTAGACAAAGACACAGACTTGAATACCATGAGACTACTGAAATAAAAATGTCCCCTGGCTCAAACTCTGTGGCTTGGGTGGACTTTTTTTCCTAGCTTTTCAAGCAAGGACAATTGCTGCTATATGACCTGAAGCAACAACTTCACACTCTGAATTCCTGCATGCTCTGCTGATCATGGCCAAATAATGAAACCATGAATTAGTAAAATCTCCCCTTCCCATCTCTTTCTTTCTCTCTCCTTTTTCCTTCTTGCTTTATTTCGGATTCCATGGAAATTTTCAGGAAGGAGTTGTTCATCTCCAGGTGCTCACAGCACCTGCCCCGGGAGAGCTGGACATGCTTCCTTTTGCTTTAACCACAGGGCCAGAGCTTCATTTACAACTTGAACTGCCTTCCTCGAGGTCTGTTGCAGGCATTTGCTGGGCTTCTCCAGAGCTCAGGGTCAGGCACTGTCTCCAGAGCACTTTCCATAAGCAGCAGCTTGTGTCCTACATCCCCTACCCCATGCCCTCTGTGAAAACACAGTGCTGCACCCCCAGCTCTGATTATGGGAAGTATATTTCTCCTCCTCTATTTCTCCAAGGTTTCCTGGACATTTCCTGGGTTGTACTTAGCTGCTTTGAAGAATTCTATACTGGGACCATTCTTCCTGGATCAACAAGGCTGAGGTCCCACATGCTCATTTCACATTCGAAAACATCACTGACTGCACACCCATTTATGTTCCCTGCTGACTTGCCCAGGACTTTCGGAGCTAGCAGATGACAGTGACAGACTCTAGCCCCAAGGCCATTCAGTCCTTCAACCCTCTTTTTAACCTGCTTTTTAATCTTAAACCTTGGATAACTCCTGGAGGCCATGACTGCCAATGCCATGAAATCACTCAACCTAGTGATGAGAAAGCAATGAGCATCAAGCAGCTTCCTTCCTCCTTGGCAGTAATTGCAGGGTTGTATTTGTTCAATAGTAATAATTTTATTATTGTTGTTGTTGTCACTGGAAATGGGGGCAATTATCTTCTGATAAAGTAGTTATGGGTTGTTAAAATCAAACAAACATCCCCAGCAATTAGGGAAAGCAAGGTGCAGATTAATTCCCAGTGGCTTGGGAAGCTGCTTGGGCGATGGGCTTTGCCAGTGTGGCTGGTTGAGTGCTCTGCACCGCGAGTGGTCTCCACTCGGGAGGCTGCCCACCCGCACAGATGCGGGGAGGATGCTCCTCCAACACTGCCCCAGGTCATGCCATGGTGAGGGGAAGAGCAAACAAGTGTGGGACTGAAACCCATGGAGGGTAGATTAGGCATTGCATGAGCTGGGCTGCAAGGCAGGAAGCCCGAGGGAGGAGAAGACAGAGCTGAAGGAGGAGAGTGGAGAAGAGAGGAAAACAAATGATTCAAATGGAGAAAAGGAAAGGCAGGGAGAGGTAAAACCTGGTCAAAGCCAAGCCATTGGATGGAAAAGAGATAAAAAATAAGATTTACACTGAGAGAGGAGAGATGAGATACAGTGCAAGGAGGAATGAGGGGAGAGAGAGAAAAAATCACCGATCCACATGTGAAGGGTGTGATAGCGAGAAAATGTCAAGAAAAACAGGGCAGCTAAATAGCTGAGCAGGGTCCCCTGGAGCAGACCCACATGAGTGTCCATGCCACAGCTGTGAGAGGTGCTGGCAGCACTCTCTCTGGCATGTGCCACCTTGCTGCACAGCCCTGGCTTCCATCTGCACAGGGACAGGGACAGCAGTGGTCCAGGGACCCCAGAGTCAGCCTCTCCCCCAGGGCAGCTGGGCTATCCCTGCAAGCTCTGCAGGTGGCAGTGCCCTGCTGGGGAGCTGGCCCTGTCACGAGGCACATTGGTTTGGACGTTGATGTGATGATATGTGACAGGTCCAGGCAGAGCCTTGCCAGCTGCTTCCTCATCCTGGACAACAGAGGTGCAGAGTGGCCTGACAGTGAGCTCTGTCCTGAGACACAGAGCAGCTCCTCTCTGTATCTGTATCTCTCAGTGGAGAGATACAGGAGATGAAACCCAAGCTGGGAACAAAGGGAGTTCAAGTGCTAGCTGCTTATGAAATAGAAACTGAAATCCACTGCTATGCTTGTGTTAGCTAAGGCTTCAGTGAGGAAAATACTTAGGCTGTGCAACGGCAGTCTGTGCCTTCCCGTAGTACTCTGCAATGAGCCTTTCCCATTCCACGGAGTGCGCAGATAGTGGTGTTCCTACAAGCCCTTCCACTGCTTTACACCTAGCACCTGCACCCAGAAGAAAAGGTCTCTCTCCTTCTGTATTGTGGTTACTGCAGGGGTGCAACCCTGCAGCTACTACCTGTGCCCACAGCCACAAAGCAAGTTAACTCGCAGTGGCAACCGGAGTGCTAAATGCCCCTGTAATCGCATCATAACCTGAAGAAATAACCAGCTTCCTCGACCTGGCAAGGCCAGTAAAGTCCTGCCTCTTTTACTATTTTCTTCCTGATCAGACCTTTGTCTTTTGTTTTTCTCATCTCCTGAAAGAAAAGAACCTAACCCAGCGCATCACGTTCAGCTAACAGCTTCACTGCTCCCCAGAGAGCACAGTATCATTTTTCAAATCACCAGCACTGCGTCCAGCAAAACCCAAGTTACCAGACCTGCAAGTCTCTTACACAAATTGAGAAATTGGCTCTAAGCTAACTCAGTCTAATACATCCCTCTCACAACCTCTTCAGCTTTTGTTCCCAATGGTCTGATCCCACATCTTCAAACTGAACTGTGCATGTATGAGCATCTGGTTATTGTCAAAGAGCAGGAATTCACAGGAAAGGCAGCTCCCTACTCTTGCAGGCTACATCTCTCTGCAGGGTCAGTTGGGTTTTTAGCTGCTTCTGGTTCTGAAAAGTTCGGTGGGTCTCCATGGCCCAGAAGTACATCATACTGGCCAGAAGTGGCTCTGCTGGCTTAGCTTCTTGCTCTTAGCTTCTTGTTCTGGGGGTTGCCTAACACCAGCCCTGGCTCCACCAGGACAGAAGTCAACCTTGCTGTCAGAGGCAGAAAATAATGGTGTTGAACAAAACTTGAGGGTGCTGACTCTGATCTTCACAGCAACTCTGTGGATTTGTGTTGTGACTTTTCATGCCCAGCTGGACTTGCCTGACCCAGCCATCTCCTAATGTGTGCACAGACACATTTGCCCCTAACTTGACTTGGCTATTCCCTCTGCCCACCCTCATTTTGGCAGTATCATCAGTGCCCTACAGATGTTCTGCAAGGTAGCAGATAGGTTCTCACGCCAACATCTGTTCAGTCAACAAAATCAGTATGTAGCACGTGAGCCCTTCTTATGGATCTTAATTCTTCACAGCAATAGCATGCCCTGCATGCCAAATACCTTATAGGAAACGTCTTGTGAAATTACTCTTAGCCTACAGTTTATTTCATTCCTTTTATGTATTTGAAGAACAAGCAGAGAAAGAAAGAGATGCCCTATTTCCTCCTTGATCACTAGTGCAGGTAAAAAGAGTTAAACTTACTCTATCAAACATAAAATATATGAAACAGATTCCTGGTCCCACTATGAGCTCCTGAATAAAGCCGATTTATAGCAAAGTGGGAAAAAACCTAGACCATATCTCCCTATTCCTCATATCCCAAAGTTCATACAACTCACTAGGAAACAGTTGTACTGAGATTTTGTATTGCAAGGTCAAGTGCAATGCTAGATGGTGAAAGTGGGTGTGATTCCATTCATTTCAATATATATTTTTAGCAGGGATAAATTTTACAAGATGCCTGTGGTCTGCTGCTCCAAACAGCTTGGAGAGGAGAAACTGTTATGTTCAGAAGGAATATGTACACTATGGCAGGTCTCAAACGCATGGTGTTGTAGCAGAGCAAAGCACTGTAAGACGCTCTTCTTTATTCCCTTCTCTCAGTGCAAGATAAGAACACCCTGAAGGAAGCATGAGTGTCTGTTGGAAACTGAAAAGGCTGTCAGTTGTGTATAGCACAACTTCTTTCACCCAGGAACCTGGACTTGACTGTCTGAGTACGTTCACAGTTCACGCTACTTCAGGGCTTTTCAAAGTCTGTAAAACTGATGCATTAGCTCCCTGATTTCAGATATCATTCTTGAGTGGCACAGAGCCAAAATCACGATGTTGTTCTATATCCCTCTTCTCCCATCCTTCAGGTAAGGGTTGTCACCAGAGCACAGGTGGTTGTGATTGGATCCTTTGGGGACACAGGCAGCTGAACGTGAGTCTGAGCAGCCTCAGGGCTTAATCGCTTTTTCTAGGGAGTAGAATATAGGAAATGCACATGTGGCTTCAAGTTGCTTTTGCCTCCTACTTTGCTCCTCTCCTGCACATAACCCTACTGTAAAAGAGGGCAGGCAGTTCATGCTGCAATAGGTCCTTTGTAGACACTGTTAAGTTTGTGCTATTAAGTCTTCCAGCCAACAGGAATATATTGAATAGACATGCTAGGGGAAAAAAAAAATAACCTTAAGTGTTTGGAGTCACAAGGGCTACTTTGTCACAGCCACCCCATAAGCAGTCAGCCAGAGCTCCACTATGTTCCTTGCTGTAAGGCAGCTGTTTTTTTCCATTTTTTTTTAAAACCTCCTGGGCCTCCCATCTTTAAGTTTTTATCACAAAGGGCTTCATTTGGCTTTCAACATCCTAGTCCTAGCGTTTTCTAGCTTTTTCCATGCTTCAGTTGGGAAGAAGAGCAGTAGCCCCAAAGCAGCATGCACTGTAATGTGCTCTCCTCAGGCACAGAGTGTAGATTGCCTTCTGTCTGACTTGTCTTTAACACAGCCCTCCTAAACTACCCGGGCATCCTTGGAGCCCTCTCTGGAGAAGCCTTTATTGAGCAGCCATGGGCTGCAGTGGCAGAGGACTCAAGGGAGAAGGGAGCTCTGGTGAGGATCAGGGCATGGCTGGGCAGACAGGGTACACATAGCCCTTTCTACTGCCTTCTGTTCTGCTAAAGAAGTGTTTGGGAAAACAAGTGTTCATCCTGAGCAGAACTTGCCTTTGGAATAGGGGCATCTTTCCACAGGACACAATGCAAAGCAAAGATGGCACTCAGAAGTAGGCACAAAGAGAATAACGTCAGAAAACTGTGCAGTGTTTCATCCCCTGCTAATACGGACCAGTACTTTGCACCACTCTGAGGTGAGCAGAGAGTCATTCAGAATCCCTGAGGACCATCTGGATCCAACACAGAGTGGATTGGAAAGTCCTCTAGGCTCTCACTTTCCACTGCAGTAAGACTTGATCTTTTACCCACCCTGAAAAAGCAGTGTCTTATGTGTCACTCATCATACATTTTCACAAAAGATGATTTTTTGGGCTTCTCTGGCTGCTATTCCAATGTTGAACTACAGAATTGGTCCCTACAGAGTTTCAGTCAGCCCCTTGCTTCTCCTTCATGTTGGGAACAGCTCATTTTGTGCTATCTTAATAATGTTCCTTGGTATAACAATAGCTCTCACCTGTCAGACCATTCATCTTTGCCAGACCATTCTCCCTAGATCTCCACAGAGATCCTATTTGGGTTATTGAATTCATTCTCATTCTATTGGGAAATGACTAAAATGTCTCCCCAGCTTTAATAAATATTGCAACATGATACTCACAAAAATAATAATTAGCAATGCAGCTAAAAATAAGCCAAGTCTGTGTGGATCATACTCCCCAAGTCAGAGGAAAAGCTGCAGTCATGAACATAGATAGTGATGAAAATAGCTAGGCACTTAGTAGGGAAAAGAAAAAAGAAAAGCTCAGAGGAACTTATAAATGGCTGAGTGTCCTATAGATGGATAGCAAACCATGCAGATTGCTTCACACAGTCCTGCGCCTGACTGCTGTGTTTCCCGCCAGCTTCCACAAATGCTGTTTAGCACAGTTTTCTGAGTTTTCTGAGGATGTTAAGAGGTTGGGTGGCTGAAACAGGCTAGGACAAATAAGACTGAGTGGAAGGAAGCCAGCCACTTTTCAGAGGTTCCTAGAGAATTTCCATCCAGGTTCCTATTGTCCTAATGGTGAGTCCCCACATGAAGGGAGAGGTGCCCACAGACTGTGAGGAGAGCCAATGGATGAGGATTTATGACGATGACAGCCATTACTTCCACATCTCTGGGATATATCTCCCTTGTGGTGCTGGGGAAGGAAGCAATGAAAGAAGCCACAGGAGTCAATACAATAGGAATGTGCTGAACACCAGAAACTGCACGGGCAGGATGCTAGTTGACAGAGGGGAAAAAAAAAGAGACACACATACTGTAGGGGCTGGCTTGCTTTCTCCTTGCCCAGTCTAAAATATGGGGCCATTTCTTAGCAGAAAGACATAATTCTTGCTTCTTCAGGAAGTCACAGGACAAGACTGGTTCTTGCCAGTCCAGTTTTGTTGACTCATTAAAAATAACAATACTTAGTTCCTCATAAGACAGTTAAGCAACACAAACTGTCAACCTGCCCAAATGAAGCAAATATGAAAATGTCTGTGTTATGTCCAGGTTATATCACTAGTTATATTCCATTTTGCAGGCAAAGTACTGCCTTAGTCATGAAAATAGTCACAATTCACATGAGTTCCATTATAATGAATGATTATTTAGCTGAAATTTTAGTTCTCTGAATCTGAAGTTTTAGATTTTTTTCCCTAACTCCTTATTCTCCTTCTGCAACCCCATCAGTAAGAGGAAATATTATCCCACAAGTATCATGAACTGTGTGCCACAAACATACACGCACATGCAATGTGTATTTATATATATATATATATATGCACCTACAGACAGATATATATATGTAGGCATGCATGTAAAAGCATAGCCAAGTATGAATAATTGGTGAGCAATCCATAGTCTGAGGTCAGGTTACATAACCTATTCATTAAATGCTGCAGAACTTAAATCACAAATGAAGCAGAGATACAGAAGTATTTTCAAACAGGTGTTAAATTCAACAAGAGCCATTTGATCCCTTCCAGCATGTTACAAATTCCCAAACACTTCTTGTACTCTTTCAAACTAGTCACTGACTTAGGGTTTGGGAATCTGATTGATGACTAGCAGCATCTGAGAGCACTTAGATTAGATTTGTAACACCTATCAAGGCTTTCAGCTAGCTAATATTTTGATCTCAGTATAATATGGGGGAAAAGAAATGCTTTGGTTGGTTGCAGAAACAGATTGAAGCCTACAGAAAATTGAACACTCCCTCAAGAGTGCCTTTTTTTTTCCAGATTGTATTATCACAGCACTTTACAGGCATTCATGAATTATTAACATTTTAATAAACATTTCTACACTTCAGCTGTAGTGGGTCGGCGTGAACTTGACTGAAAGAATTAAAGGGATAGTTTTAAGGAACCAGGGATGTGACCTTCATGAATGCTTTAATATCAGGAGACTCTAGGGAGAATTGGGCACCAAAGCTCT
>JAVCKT010002420.1:0-14549 GCA_032273925.1 Rhynchotus rufescens
TCACCTGGAGATGGAACTTCCTGGAGCTCCAGCTTGTGCCCATTGCCCCTTGTCCTGTCACTGGCCACCACTGAGACGAGCTTGGCCCCTTCCTCCCTACATTCTCCCTTCAAAATTTCTTAGGAATTTTTTTTTCGACATGTTAGATAGTGATCTAGTGATAGAGTGATGGTGACAGAGTTAGATAGTTAGATACTTTTTACTTTTTGGTGATGTATTAGTCTTCCTTCTCTTCTGCCTCTTTTTATTCCTCCTCTGCTTCCTTTAACTGAGTTTGCAGCATAAAGGTGACAAATGTACCTCTTTTGTGCCTTGTTCTTGTGGGCCAACAAAGGCAAACTTTTTTTTTCTTTCTTTTTTTTTTCTTTTTTTCTTTCCTATCACTACTGAGACAAGCAGGCTGTAATCCAGGTACAATCCTTTCACATAACACACCTGCATTTTGCACTCCTCACCTCTCCGTCACACCAATCAACAGAACCATTTAACCAGACTCTTACTGGATTAAACTCCTTCTCTAATCCTTCTGATTTTTTTTTCTCCTTGCTTACTCTGGTTGTTTTGAAAATATTGCTGATCTCTTCCTTGATAGAGTCAGTGCTCACCTGGGTTGCATGACCTCCTTGTGCTCCTCTTGCTCAGGAGACCTGCTCTTTGCAAAGTGTGTCCTTTTTTGCTTTGCCCAATTCTCTAACAAACCCACTCATGTTTTTTTCTCATGCATCTCATTCCCTCCCTTGCTGGAAATGCACTTGCCATCCCTCCTGTGTATTTTGTCCTTTTTCTGGCTGCCCTATCCTGCTGGGAATCCTGTAGCAAATAACCATGTAATAGTGTGAGCAGATAACCTAAAGAAACATTAATACTTCCTACAGGCTAAGTCAATATTTTGCCTGTGCTTGGCTTGTCTGTGTAATCACTTTTCTCATTTGTTCAGCCTGTTCAAACAGCAAGGACTAAGCACGAATTAGTACTAGTGAAATATGTAGAAATGAAGCTCCAGAAGGGGTAACTCGCATTTTCTGTGTATATAAACATGCACACTGTCTGATGTTGCTATGTGATAGTATTGACAAAAGACTGAGAAAGTGCTTCTAATAATGGAAAACTCTTTTAATTTGTAATCTTTCCCTTTAGCTAATGAACCTTAGCTATTGACATAATTTGCTGCCCAGGGACATCTGATACGTCGGGTGACAGAGCTGCCTCTGCCATACTGGGCAGAGGTGTGTGGTGGCTTGCATGGTGGTTTTATTTATTTACTGATTTTTTTTTAATGGTACAAAAAGTTAACTACAAAGTTAAGAGCTTTTCTGCGTTTGTTGCTGTTTGTCTCATACATGTAGGTCACTGGTGCTGGTTTTTCTGCTGGCCAGATGCAAAGCAGCAGTACGCAGGGAGTCCCTGAGAGGGGAGTCTGTATTTTCCACAGTCTTGTCTGAGAAATTTGCAATTAGTTGCCTTACAGTAGCTGCTGCACTTACGCTCCTGCCGTTGTCACACGTGTTGGAAGGCAGAGAAACCATCCTAAAATCCCTTTGCAGTAAGTGCAAGTGAGGAAAGGCATGGAGAGCGATTTGCCAATTTTCGAGTATTTGTCATGGAGCTTATTTGCCATTTTTGTGATGAGTGGAGAAGTGTTCACATGTGGTTGGACAGATGTGATTTGATCGTCACTGAAGTCCTCTGAGTTTAGGGCACTGTCCTAGGGAAAGGCAGCTGCCTTTCATTTTCTGCTGAAAACCAAGCTACATTCAACTCATTCATTTAGTGTGGACCCTTTTTATGCTTGTTTCAGTGCACATGTGAGGCACAAATCTCAGCCCAGCACTTCACCATGTTTATCTTGGCTAGCGTTTCTTACTACACAGCAAGTTGGCCAAAATGTATGTGTGTGTGTGTATATATATCAAAAAATGCTAGAATGTTGTTCTTCATTCTAAAGATAAACCTTATATTTTCTCACAGGAAAGAAAAGATAGCACAAGGCGAACATCATCTCAAGAATATTTGGTTAGACTCATTCCTTTTGAGTTTGTTTATTTTACTCAGAAGCCTCGAACACTTTTTGCTTTTGTGGTTGTACACATTGGCTGGGAAAAGTTATCAGTGGTTACACAGACTCCTTCTACCCTAAGAGCATCAGGGCATTTGCCAGGAGCCGACTTACTCTCTGCCCAGCTTTCGGTTCCCCTTACTCCTTTCTGGGACATCTTCAGACTTAATTTAAGGTTCCTGAAAATTGATGCGAACTGATGCTGTTTCGTTAAGAATGTCTTTTATAAATATCAGGAATATTTTGCGCTGGTTACAGAGCTGATGACCTTGCCATCCAATTTACAGCTGAAAAGCAAAGATGTCATTAAGAGTACAGTTAGTAAAAATTTACGCTTTTTACAGTAGTTTCATAAAATTTTAAAACTAGTAATTGTGTTTTAAAAGAAAAAAAGCTGTTTACAATGAAGGCGACTGTAAGTGGGACCCAGAGTTCTTTTTGGTTTTTTAAATTGCTTTTTTTTAAAACTTGAGAAATTCATATTAACTGAAAAGTAAATGGCTTAAATTTAGTGTCAAAAAATGCATGCATATATAGATATTTGAAGATCCCTAGATTTTTTTTTTCAGTCTTTTGGACTGCTTGCTGGAGTGTATGTTCTGTGGGAAGAAGTGGCACCTAGATCCCTGGAGAGTTCTGGCTTTGGCTTACAGCATTTACAAGAAAATTGGCTTTTTTTTTTCCCTCATTTTTACTCTTTTGGTTCCCATGGTCCATTTTTCTTGAGTTATGGGTTTTCTAATTTTGTACAGAGCTGTGCAAACCATCTGGTGATTTTTGCTTTCATCTGATGCATAAAATTTCACATTGATTTGGGGTTTGGCCTGGACTACCTCCTTTTCTCTGTGCTTGCAGATGTCCTGAGAGAAGGGACGGGACTGGCTGCCGATAGCAAAGAAAATTTCAGGTTATGAAGGAGACCAGTCAGCCTCTTAGTGCAGGTTGAGATCTTTGTGGGCTACCATGTTTTGTGTTTAAATAAACAGGGAGGGAAAAAAATCAATTGGAAATTATGAAGGATTGATGCTGAGTTCAACATGGAAAACCTAAGCAAGCATGATACTCTTAAATACTAACTTAACTCAGAAAAAATAAACCAAGTTATTGGTGGCAGGATATGATTATCTGTGAACTTGTGACCTGATTTATTAGGCTTCTTAAGGAATTCCACTGCAATTTGCTGTCTCCTGTATTTGCTCAAATATAAGCTTGATTAACTGAAAATATAAGTTGACTTTAACAAATATTTCTACTGAAATTTATAGAGTTGAAAATGATTTCATTAGCAACTGCATGTCAATAAAGTTTATTCTTAAAGCATTATGAAGAAAAGTTCTGAGTATCTAGCTTCATAATATTTGAGAGATTTGCTTTAAACAGAATTCTTCTAAAATCACTGAATGTCAAAGCATACAAACTACATGTTTCTCTTACTCCAAAACCAATTATTTAGTTTGGAACTAAATTCCAGTTCCAAACTGGGACAATTTAGTTTTTTTTCCTTTTTTTCTTTTTTTCTTTTTTTTGTAGTTACTTGTCACTATAGTTACCTGAAGAACTCAAAGACTCCCAAGAAAATTGGGAAAGATAACTTGTTTAAAAAAACCCAAACAAACAAGTTTCCTGTGAAACAAATAATTACATTTGATTTTTAATTTGGGGTGTTGTTTTAAGAAAACTGATTTTATACTGCTTGCCAAGAACTTAACTGGATCCTTGGAACAGATGTCTGATGAAGGGCTTCCAATAGCGGTGCTGTAGGCAGCCACCAGGCATATTAACATCTGAAGAAGAGATGATAATAGAAGAAGATAAAAATAATTTGTGCATTTAGTGAAATTACAGGTCTGTTGTAGGACATTAGAAATTCCATACTGCATTTCTTAAAAACAAACCCTCATTTGTGTCAGGTTAATTTTAGTAAGAAACAAGATTGATCAGACTCATTTCTCCTCCCAGTAACTTTCCAACATGCAAAATTAATCAAAATTTGGACCAGAGAGGATGTCCTAAAAGCAGTGCAAATTCCACAACTTGTGTAAAAGGAGCAGCTGGCACAAGAGGAGAGATGTAAGTTCGTGACAGGGCTACAGGTAAGGCCAGATGAACGTAGCCGCAGCGCGCAGCTGGAGGGGCCAGTGGTTGTGCGTGTCCTGGCCGGGTGGCCACTGTGTGGGGCAATTTGCCCAGGTACAGTTTGTCAAGGGACTTGGGCGAGTAGAGAAGGGATGGGGGAATATTGCTTGGGATTCGTGCCCTACTGGCATTCCCTTACTAGACTGCTCCTAAGCCACTCGTTTTAACTAAACTCTTTCTGCCGAAAGGAGTTCTCAAGTTTTGCAGTGTGTGAACTGATCATCATCTCCTATTTGGAGCCCATCTGTTATTGCTTAGGGAAACGTATCCTTGTGACATGTATCTGTACGCTGCATTTCGCTGTAGAATTGAGGATTTGTGCCCGGGGAGGTATGAAACATCAGGGTTTTGGTGCCTGGCTGCTTGCATGTGTGGTTGCACATACCGGACTGGTTCTGTGCTCCTCTGAGCACTCAAGTAGGAGAGGAAGGGGAGTTTGCAGAGTACAGGCTTCTGCCAGGCACTCGGAAGTCATTAGAAAATACACCAAAGGGGAAAATGCAGAAGCTTGTCAGAATACAAAGTCCTTGAAATACGAACAAGGATAAAAGGTTAAATGGTTTGCTCAGGCAGAAAAGATACTATTTAGCTGCTGTCCTCGGGGTATTGTTAAATTGGTCTGATAATTTGCTATACTTGGGCTTAAATAAATGCTTTCAGTTGGTCAGTAAGGTCTTTGTGGATGCTTCTATAGCTGAACTAAACTTTTATCTTTTCATGCAAGCTGAAAATAATAATAAAAAAGCCAGTAATTAATTCTACTGCTTTGGGAAGAAGGATTTTGTAAGCAGGCAACTGCATCTAAGAATCGATCAATGCATGTGTGTCTTTGTACAAATAGGTGTTGGACAAAGGACTTCTTCCTGAAGATATGAAAAAGATATATATATATATATATTTCTTTGTGTGTGTGTGTGTGTATATATATATTTATATATATATATATATATATATAAAATGTTCCATTGCCTTGAAAGTATCTTTTGGACATTTGCTCTTTCATTTCTACCCGAGAGAAAAGCCCAGTCTTTGCAGCTGGCCGTGGGGATGCTGAGCAGAGCACAGCTTTTGTTTCCCTCCTGCCCATTAGCCACTCAGGTGCTTCACTTGTGTTCACACCGCCTCATTCTGCACTTGCTTAGTGCTGGAAGCCCCAGATCTTAAAAGAAAAACCTCAGTCCTCAAACCTAGCCATGTAAAATGCTGCTACCGTGCTGCAAGACTAATGTTTAATCTGCTTATCTTTAATAGTCTTTGCTGCATACACAGACCCACTTACCTCTTTAATGAGAAGAAATGTCCTGCAGTGAGGCAGCGTGCGTTTTGCTCCTAGGCTTATATATGTCATCACTGTAGAAGTTGAAATTGGTTAGAGCACTTTTTAAATTTTCCTGTCACTTCTGCTGATTATGGCTGCCTCTTCATCTTCTCTAATAACACGGAAAGATAGTAATTGTTCAAAAAGGAAACCTAATTAAAACACGACAAATGAAAATCTCATTTCCAAAAGTTATCATCAGTATTGATTTGGTGGCAGATAGGCTTATATTTTCAAGGGGCAAATATGGTAGCTGCTGAATGAGAAAAGTATAATAAGAATCACAGTGTTATTTTAGTAAGACTTAGAAAGGTCTCTCTTAAATGTCAAGAGATATTTACAGTCTGTTGTAAAAAGTAGCCATATTTCCCTAAAGATTTTACTGTTGTTCTCTCTGCCTCTCTCTCTGTTTTTTTTTTTCTCTCTGCAAGTCATTAGGATTGATGGGACTTCTACAAGTTGAACAGATATTGACAGCTCCTAGAAGCTGACAGTTGACCCTGAAGTATGTGATGCTGGATCTCTTCAAACGGGCTGCATTAAGAGCTGTGTCCCCTACCCTTGCTCGGTGGGCACAGGTGATCTGGGCACAGCAGTGAGGTGCAGGTGTCTCTGTTACTTCGTTCAGCAGCTACCAGAGCAGCAGGGTCTTTTGGCCACCAGGACACAGTGCGAGGGCAGCTGTTTTGCTCTGAGCATCCAAGACTATCTAGTTTTCCCTCCTAGTTTGTGTTCAACTGACTTGATGCTCACAGTTTTGAAAATTCAGAATATATGCAGCAGTTCACGTATTTTTTCAGACATCAAAAGAAGGCAGGGCTGGTTTATATGGATTTGCTAACATTTTATTAACTGAGCATGTGTACTGTAACTTACTGATTTTTTTTAAATTACCTTAAATGGTATTTAAATTATATGCAGGTAAATAGGGTAGCTTTTTATGGGCTCTCATAGCTCATCTAAAAGTAAACACTGAACAGAATGAAAATGACTTGAAAAACAGGGGGAGTTCAAGTAGTATGGAACTTCTAATGGACTTGGTTTAATGTAATGTAAATTTTAGAAACCTATTTTCTAAATATTGTATTTTTTTATAGTAAGTACTACATTGCAGACTTCCTTAAGCCTGGTGTTTGAGTTGTGAAATCACTGTTCCTACTCGGTAATTTCATTACAAACCACTTTATTTCGAGGATGATGATGTTACCAGTACTAATGAAGAATGACAAAGAGCAGAGATCTTTATTTCCCTGGATGTTAGCCTGGATTTTAGGGTTTGTGAGTGCTGGTGACTTCTTTCTCTTTAGAGGGAGAGAGATATTTCTTTAAACTACTATTAAAGTTTTGTGACTCAGAACTTAAGTATATCTTTATGTATATTTTTTAGAGAGAGACTATTAGGTAATTTTATGCATCTATTTATTTGACTGTTATTTATTGTGTATCAGAAAGCTAATTCAATTTTTGTACGCTAGCATAAATACACCATAGATAGCATTCATTATATATAAATGCTTCTAAGTGAATGAAACCTTGTTATTGCTGCTTTAAGAATTAAGAACGGTGTCCAGTACAGATTATTGAAGTTATTTCAGATTTTCATCTTCATTCCAACATTCAGCCTCGCTATCCTTATCGTGATGTGGTAGAGCAGTTGTGTCTGAAAGGTTTTGCCATGCACCCTGACATGTGGTTGTCTCCTGCAGGCTTTGGGATAAAATCTTTTTTTCCAAGGTTTTTATCATATAGCGAACAGAGTTCTTGCTGCTTTCTCACTTGAATTCTGCTTTCTATACAGGAAATCCTGTCATAGCCACTGCTGTCCTTTCAATGAATTTTTTCTTTATTAAATGAAGGGCTAAGGTTCTTGCATTCGTGTTTCTTCTTGGAGGTTGGATAGGTCATTATTTCTAAAGATTAAATATTAGGAATACTTTCTAAATGAATATAAATAATATATAAGTATTTTCGTGGTGGAAACTTTCAACTTTATTTTTACCTGTTTTTGATAAAGTCTTTGGGATACCTTTTGCTAATGGCACTGCCCCTTTTAAATCAGATCACTTAAGCACAACAAATGCTATTGTAGCCTAAGATTTCTCTTCCCAAACTGTTTTTGGAAAGTACAATGCCAAAAGCATATTTGGAATGAGGAAGACGGTAATTATTGCCTATTCTGTGGCATAGCTTAAATAACAGTAACCTGTTGCGATTAAAATACTTCCGTCAAAATAAGAAAATATTAATTGATTTTGACATATATCACTTGCTTTATATCAGCCTAGGCTAGTAAGTGTCTTTTGTAGTGGCAGCCAGAAAAATGAAATCATATCAGATGTCAATGGGGTAGGTTAGTGTGGTCGGTGAATAAGGTCCTTTCTGCTCCATTTGTTCTGTGAGCTGTGGCGTGTAGATGCTGGTAATGACTCTAGGCTCAACTGGTTTAAAATAGGGCAAGCCTAAACCCATGGTCTTCTCCTTCCGAGCAAGTTTGTGGCCCTCAGACTGTCATAAAGTATTTCTAGTATTATGCTTTTTTATTTTTTTAGATATATGTAGTGATCTCCTTTTCAGACAAAATATTTGCATCTTAGCTTTATTTTTGTAACTGCAGTGAGCAAGGTACTTTGAGCCGAGGTGGAAGATCGTTCTGGCCAAAAGAGAGACCTCTTTCTATAAGGGGTCTAGTTGTTGGGTACCTATTGAGATGGAAGCGGGACCTCAAAAAATAAGATGACTTTAAAGACCAAAAGAAAAGATTGTGGTGAGGTTAAGCAAGAAAAAGATTGGAGATGGCTGAAACAGTTGTGAGTGACTTGAAATTACAGAGTAATCTGAAGCTTACAAACTGGACTGTCAGTTTATTCTCACTAATGCTTTCTAGTCATTAAATGTTTGCTTTTCTATTTCTTATTTTCTCTTTCTTTCTGAATTGTGAACGTGATGCAGCTTCATGTTCTTCATTTGTTGACTGCTTGAGCAGCTGCCTGTTTAGAAGAGGATTTCCAGTGCACTTTGTGTGTCTCAAAACTTTAATTTATAGAGTAATACCCATCTTGAAATGGGGAAATATTAAAAAAAAAAAGAAAAAAAGACATTTTTTTCCTCCTGAATAACTGTCCGATAAGGAACAATTTTTCTATGTGCTGAAGACTACGTGCTTATAAATTTTAGTAGTTTGATGTGCAGAGCTGATATTTTTCTTTTAAAGTGGCTACCATGAAGAAAGCCCCTCAGGGATATTAGACTGCTGTGGAGTTTGAGAAAGCAATGTTGTGCTTGATTAAGTTTAGACAGATGATGGAGTGATATAGTAAAAACATTTTTGTTAAGGCATAATATAACATAGAACGCAATGTAGTACCATTGGGACTGATAAAAAATGAAATACTAAAGAAAAACCGTGCCCTTACATATAGCTTTCGGGAGCAGACGCAATGGGTGTAATTTAGTTGTGTGGTGCTGGAAACATAATATTGATTTACCATGAATCAAAAGAAATAGCTTGTACCTTGCCTGGTTATACAGATTGCAGCAATCTTGGTGGAACAAGTTACCTGAAAATGGTACTACAAGAAAATGCTGCTGCCTTGATAGAGATGGGGAGGGCAGGAGTGGTTGTAGCCAGATGAAAAATTCAGTTCCATATCAAAATAGAGAGTATTCTTTGGAGAAATAGTTTGTGTGCTGTTGCTGGGAACTAACAGTTTTCTGTGTATCTAACTCGTACTTTTTTTAAAGAAAAATGGTTTCTTGAAAGTGAGACCAAACAGAACTTGCCCCCTAATGAAAGGCAGAGGTTTAGTGGAAAGAGGGCGGTATGGGGTAGAATTTGCCCTGTGTTACTTACAGAAATGGATACCTTGGTCTTTTGCTGTAGCATTGCTGTACCACAGGATGGATTTGTTTTATTTTTTCCTGTTGGAAAAATAAAATAACATTTAAGTTGAAGTAGGAGTTAGAGTGACTTCAGACAAGACTAGTTACAGCAGTTACTGCATGGCTAGAACTTTTCTTCATTTCCAGTTTCTCTCTGAAAGGCAATAGCTCTTTTGGTGTTTGCCAGGTGAGTTACTGCATCAAGTGATTCCTGTTTCTTTTGGGTGTGATTTATTGTATTTATTTTTTGGCGGGGAGGGGAAGTGGGGGAGCAGTCTATATAATGCTAACCAACAGTTTTGCCAGCTTCATTTTGCAACACAAATTTGTTTTTTTACTGTTCAAATAAGATGCCTCAGAGCTACGTGGGATGTATTTCGGGATCATTCATCCTCATCATTTCAGGTTCATTCTTTGTGCACCCTCAGGCGAGCTGGTTTGTTCCTGAGGTAAAGGTTTAATACTCGGAATACAGACCCCGATAGTTCAAACAAGGCGCTCTGGTTGCGACGTGGGTTCCTGAAACCTCGGTGGACTGGGCGCTCTGTGCTGCCCACTAGTCTCAGATGAGAATATTTCAATACACCAATATTTTATTATTTTGTTTTTGAACTTAGAAGAATTCCACCTTGGAGGCAAATAAGTCTGACAAGAAGGTTTTGCCTCCCTTTGTTAGCATTCAGTTTTGCTTAAGCTGCAGGAGTTAGACTGATGTCAAATAACGTTACAGAATCGTGTGCCTTGTGTCATGGGACTGGAGCAAGTCAGGCTTCACGCTTGCATGTGTTTTGTCTTCTGCCCTGTTAAAGCCCTAAAACTTTGGGATTTCACAGCAATCATTTCAATATTCTCTTCTTTTCCTTCCTGAAGTGTGCATGATTGGAGGATTGGAGGGCTGCTAAATTAGTGGCAGCGGGGTGTGTTATGCAAATGGCAGCTGGCCACTTGAGAGGAAAAGTGATGTTTTTAATAGAGGACTTACATTTTCTCAGCTATTCAGCTCAATTTTCCCACATATTCATGGTGAAGCATTAGTGCTCCTAAAATCACAGGAGGCAGGTTTGAGAAAGCATTAAAATGATTTTATTTATTTATTTAATTGATTAATTTCAAGAGTAGTTTCTCCTACCTCCCACTCCCCCTGAGAAAAGCAATGCATATTTGTCTATGAAAATAAAAATAGTCTGCCCTGTGTAGAGATTCTGGGTTTTGACTGTTTGTTGGGTGTTTCTGTGGAGTTCATTGGTGGGGATTTTATTTAGTTAATAAAAAAAAGAGCATTATTTAATATGAGGAACCAAAGATGGGCTGTATTCCTGTGCCGAGCAACTTGCTGCTAAGCTGGGGAAGGGCAGGTGAGCCCAGCTGTACACGGAAGCTCCAGTGCTCCAATGCGCTCACACAGCTTGGGATACAGAGTCAGCTCTGCTAGAGCTCTGGGAAAATAAAAAGAAAGAAAATGTTTCCTCTTGATGGCTTGTACAGTGAGGAAGTTGGGAGGCCAAATTAGGCTGTACAAATGCAGTGAAAACCTCTAACATGCTAGGTGGAAGGGGCTTCTTCCCTAAATGTCAACTGTGTCCTGCATTCTCTGCCACTTCTAGTCTTGAATGCATATCAATTAAAAAAAAATTACAAAATCCTTTATTACTGTAACAGTAATTGATATTATGTCTAAAAATGGTTTTTAAACATAGTATTTTGTAGTAGTTTGAGTAAAACTGTAGGTTTTTGTTAAACTTGTGTCTTAGGAATCTTGTTTCTGTCCTCTCTTGTAGTCTTTTAACCCTGCAAACAGATGTATTTGGGCAAGATATTTTTATATCAGTTTAAAATATTGTTCACTTTGCAATTAATTTTTTTTTTATTTTTTTCACTCTTTCTGTATCTTCCTTTTGGGAGCTATGATGTTGCTTACTTTTGTAGGGCTAACACGATGTCTTCTTTATAGCAGCCAGTTTGCCTCATAGAAACACAAAATGCAAAATGATGCAGACAAAGTATAAAAATATCCATGGGCATATTTTAAAGTGCAGCAGAAGACTGTGCAGAATTCCTTGACTACAGTAAAGATGTTCCAAACAGGAAATCTCAAAGACTTGTCCTTGGAAAATGCAGACAAAGGAGGCAAATTAATTCTAAAGAACATAAAAAACAGCGGAGAAAGCAATAAGGTAGAGATAAACATTCACAGAAGTTGAACGTGATGTTGTTTTTTAAAGGTTAAAATTCTAAATCAAATTCAGAGGATATCTTTTAATTAAAAAAAGAGATAATATGAGAATAATGTGAGTGCTGAAATGTTAAACCAAGGCCTGATGGCTTTAAGGGTGAAGAACAGACCACCCATCTTCCCTTCCCCCAAAACATCATTACATTATTTCATACTGAAAGTTTAAAGAATGTGTTCTATTTTTGCTAGCAGAAGCAGCTGAAAATTGCTTCTAATTAAACACTGCACAAGAAGCAAAAGGTAAACCAAATGAGTAAGGCATTAGCATAATTAGAAAGAGATTTATTTCGAGACAACTGGATTTTGATGTACATATCTCTAAACCGGAGTGTAATGAGCAAGACTTTGGTCTTCTAACATACGCAGCATTAAAAATTATACATACATATATATGTATACATCTATCTATAGCTATGTATATACATATGCATTTATACAAACACATGAGAACCAGTGTCTTTATTTCTACCAGGCAGGAAAATGAGCAGATATGAGGATTATGAGAAAATAATCCTCAAAGGCGTGACCCAGGCTGCAGGTGCTGTAAGAACCCAGAAGACTTGGAAGACCAGAACCCTGCAGGGCTCCCGCAGCTGAACCTCTATATATGACATTAATTCTATTACATTGAAATGGCTTCTTGGATCAGTAGTATGTAAACTGTTTCCAGCAGTTTGAAAGCCCAGATAGCAAAGAGATCTCTTGGAAGCAGCTAAGAAGTGTTCACCTTAATAAAGTGAGCAAAATCAAAGCAGATGAAACAAAAATGCAAAACAGGCAAAATTGATACCAGTTAATTTTAAAAATAGCAGTAGTAAGATACTAGGAGGTTGTTCAGCATTACCCCATGGAATAAAGTGATAAATCACGAATTGTAATTTGAAAAAAATGTCTTTAGAAGTAATGTGATAAACAAACAAAGACCAAGAAGCCTAAACCAAATCGTTTTAGAATGGCATTAGCAAGTAGCTCTCTAGTTCATATGCAGAAGGAAGAAATTAGAACTGGGAATTTGTCAGTGGAAACAAACCAAAACACTACTTCCAAATCATTTTAGAACTATGTATGAAAAAAAAAAAGATTGTTCAAGAAATATTCCTTTCCAAAAGGAATTGTCCCATAAGATAAGATGATCTAGTTAGTCATTAAGTGTTGTTTCCCATCTTTAAATCCTATAATGTCTATTTCTATTACCTTTTACTTCCAGGATAAATTATAACCTGAAAGAGTTGGATTGAAATGTGTATTATAGAAGAAAGGTTGCAATAGATGTTGAATTTGATCATATGGATATATTCTCTTTTGAACATTTCTGGAAGCAAATCTTATTTTGCTGCTCTAATATGTTTGAAGTACAAATTAATCTTACACCTAGATTAGCATTACTGGGATGTGATAATGGATTAAGTACTGATCTTTTATGCCCCCTGTTTCATCAGCTACTTTCTTCTGCAGGAGTGGTAATTGCTTTGGAATGGAAATCTTCAAATAATGTTTTAGTTGATAAAGGTTTGTGCAATATCCATGCAGAAATTCTTTTGCATTAAAAAGGATTTTTCTACTATTTATTTTGACACATGTTAAATAGTGTAAGGGATATCAGAATGTGAATCATAATTCTTTAAAGAGCTCATGTAATAGCTAGTCTTGCAGAAATATAAAATAATAACATGGAGCTCAGCACAGGAACATTTTAAACATAAAAAATGTGCATATCAAGTAAGCAAAAGATCCTTTGCAATACTTACCTAGTGCTGCAGGACTGGAAACAAAGTGAAGCTACTGTAAGGGGTCCATGGACAATATTAACTCAAGAGGAAATATAATGACTTAGTGCTAACATTAGCAGAAAAACACTAACATGAGCAATGTGAGTAAGGTCTCCTAGTTTTGAAGCAGGTTAAAATTCATCTGTGCTCTTTCGGTCTGGAAGATTCACAGCTGTGAATATGATAGAATTCAAACTCTGAAAAATAGAAACAGAAGTCAGCTTTTGACATCAGATGAATTCACCAGAGCAGGAAAATGTTAGGAAAGTGATTAAAGATAATATAACTAAGGCTTATAATGGACTTGCAGCTGAGCCCATGGCTGCATCTCAGCCAGCTCTGTGTCCTGTTCTTGCCTAATCACTTGCAATACTTCAACCACAGCATGGTTGCAGAAACAAGAAGCTGTGAGAATTAACTGAGAAATAAGGCCTTTTATGGCACTCCTCAAGGACAGTTTCAAGACAATGGGGAAGAAGTTTGTTGCATTTGTAAGGAAAGCCACCATGGCACTGGATTTATGGTTGTACTCTTGCACTTTTGCAAGAAATAGTTTTTTGGATGTAAGAGGACACTTTCTGATGAACAAAGGATAAATACCAAAATAATAATCAAATATTCACTGAGTTACAGACTCAGTGGACAAAGTAGAATCTTCCTCTCAATTTTTTAAATAAACATATTTGAAGTACATAGAATTTCCTTTCTTAAAGCAATAATGCAAGATACTGACGTTTTAATAACATGGTTGGAAATAGGTGCTAGCACAACTGAAACACAATCCTTTCTCAGTCACAGAGTTACATCTTTACCTCAGGGCAAGTCAGGAGATCCATCGTGAAGGATGGTGAGCTCTCTTTAATGCAGTGCTAAGAGTAGAGATCAATCAACAGTCTATTTCCAAGCTCTGCATTATACATATATGGATAACAAAGTTCACTGACCAAGTCAATATTAAATTTTCATTAATTAGCATAGAGGTGACAATTATTTTTGAATGGTCGAAGTCTTACTGTTTAGAGATGCAAAAGCCTTAAGTAATTACGGATAGTATATATTGGTGATATCAGAGTCAAATGAGAAAACCTTTAGATTCTTACCAGGTTTATTCTTCTCTTAGTAAATAGTCCTGGAATGCCTCTTGAGAAGAAGGAAGGT
>JAVCKT010002422.1:0-11199 GCA_032273925.1 Rhynchotus rufescens
CTGCTTGAGCAGGAAGGTTGGACTAGATGATCTCTAGAGGTCCCTTCCAACCTTGAACATTCTGTGATTCTGTGAAATGGATGTCTCAGAAATGAAAAATTAGAATGCGCACAAATTGCAGAGCTCAAAAAACAAAACAAAAACAATAGAAGAGATTGTCATGACAAAATGGAAACACTGTTTGGGAGGAAAACATCTGAGATACATTTCACTTGTTCACCTCTGTCTTCAGTTATCAAATTGCACACGCTGCATGGAATTGGATCAGCAGGTTAAACAAAGTGCTTTTCTGCAACCAACTAAATACCAAGAAAAAAAACACACATAGTGAGCGTGGTTAAGCACAAAAACAAGTGCCCAGACAGGTTGCACAATCTCCATCCACGGAAACACTCAACACTGGCTTGGACAAGGCCTTGAGGAGCCTGATCTAATGCAGGACCTGATCTTACGAGCACAGACTGGATTAGATGACCGCCAACCTCCAGTCTGTGCTGCTCCAACATCCAACTGGAAAGGGGCAAGTCATTCGCTTTCACCAGTGGCTTTCCAACACCAAACTCTCTTCCCAAAGCAGTAAACTCATTGCATAAACAGTGTCAACATCAACTAGAAGTTCTTCTTTTTTTCTTTCTAGATTTGGTAAACTTTATTATCAATAAAACAGTCATTTTTCTAAGCTCTAATTTCTTCTGCTAAAAAATCTCTAAAAATGCAGGAATCGTGTATTAAGTTACTTTTGGACCAGTAAATTTGCTTTACCTCTTGAAGGAGTGGTCCATTTAGTAAATGTTCATAGATTTCCAAGCATTTTAGATGTAGATATTGTATACACCTACATGTGTATTCACACATATCTACCCAAGGAAGCACAACACCTGTGCAGACACTCCACCATGTACCGAAACCAAATAAAGTTCTCTAAAATTCTCACAATTCCCCCATACTGTACAAGTTAAATTGGTGAAACGCTTTTTCCCTGCCAGCATCTCCTGAGCTGGAGCCGGTAGACATTTGGGCTTCTCTAACCTCCCATCCTCGTTCCCTGTTTCTCAGAAGCATCAATGTGAAGCCTGCAAAGGAAGAGCCCTGGCTCGTCAGTTGTCACGCTGCCAGATTCTGCAACAGAAGCTACAGAGGAGGAGGGATATGAGGGATATGATATTTAATTCTGAGATGCCTCTTCAGCGTCCTCAAAAAAAAAGTTATTTTAAGAGCTAGTGATGCAAAGTCTTTCCTTAAATGACATGATGGAAGTATCTTTTTTTTTTTTTTTTGGATTATCAATTGCTTTCAGAAGCTTCTCTGAGGCTCTTATGGTTATTTTGGAGACTAATTAACCCAAGCACTGATGAAGGATGAAGCCCTTTGCATCGCACCTATCCCTTATTAGTACTAGTGGTAGTAGTACAAAGATCATTAGTTTATCAATAAGGTGCTAGCATGCCAAACCTGTCTAGCACAAACATGTGTTGAATTAAACATTTATCCTCTCCTCCTTCACTCTGAGGAGGCATTAACCTCACCCTTGTTTGAAAGGCTGAGAACAAGCTAAACATCACTAGAAACACGTTTAGCAGGGATATTGCAAAGAAGTCCAGAGGATCTGAACTTCTGTCACGATGGCAGTCTCATCTTGGGAGCACCTGCCACGTCCACCTCCACCTGAGCAAGAGCAAAGAGTAAATAATTACACAAAACCAGTCTTAAAGAGCAACAGAGAAAACTACTTTGGTTGTTTCAGGCATTCAAGTTGTTCAGGCATTAAGAAAGTCTGAGGCCATTATGTAGTTTTTTATAGGTGACCTAGAAAAAGGAGGAGCAGCATTAATGCAAATTCTTGGTGAACCTCACAAAATCCATGGGTTACTTCTAGGCTTACTGCTGATGGCAACACCCATCAATCTCAGACACTCTTGCAGGTATCAGTTAACTCCATAGCTCCCTGAGTGGACCTCATGGTAACAGGAATGACACAAAAGTGCTGTCTTCTAGAAGTCTTTTTAAAATACTTTTTAAAATACAGGTACAAAACTATATAATGCATACATTTATTTATATATATATATATATAAAACAAAATCAGAAAAATATCATACATAATACTCTTTCTGCATTATACTTGTGTAAATACATTCCATTCTACTTCAAGTAACAGTATGATCCATACAGTTTTTAAATTATATTTAAAAATCCTTGCCGTCTCTAAGAAAGCTTCTGAAAACATCTGACAAACACCTTTGTCTACTGAGTTGTAATAATTTCCTTCCATATGCCTGAAAAAAAAAAAGAGATTTCTTCAGTGAATTCCTTACTGCAGTTGCCACTACTCTACAATTAGATTTATATCTGCATTATCAAAACACACTTTCATATGTAAATACTGCATAGCTTTCTTGTGATATCATGTACTAGCACACAAAAGCAAAAGTAGAAGCATATTAGAAAAAGCCTTTTTGTATTTCCTGAGTGGAGCCAATTTCTTAGATACTCTTTTTATACAATTGAACTTATGAGATATTTTACTACATTTTTTCCTATTAAAACCATCCCACACCATCAGACCTGTAATGAATATAACATTACTGCAAAATTCTAAACTCAGGTAAGCTCTAAACAACCAGCATATAAGATAGGAAATAATTTGATTATCTGTTATTAGAAATATTTTTTTTTTTGGTTATAAGATTCCAATTAGTTAACTACATGAAAAATAAGTATCAATTTGCCCTAAAATAATCTTTTTATTTATTCCTATATATATCAGTCATACAAACAAATACACGTAATCTTGTACTAGGTAAATATCAAATAGCACATCACACTATCACACATTAGATGGAGCACTGTGTCAAGCAGCCTAAAAATTTCAGATATATTAATAAGGTGGCACACAGAAAATCAAACATACATCTACAAAAAAAAAAAACAGGCAAAACATGCTCAGCTGATGCAATAATACTCTAATTATCTTCAAGGGCCAGGAAGGGATGAATATGGCTAAGTTAACATGGTAAATTTATTTTCAAAGGAAGTTAAATTAACCATACGTGTCCTCTTCTTTATTGCTTAACAGAAAAAGCTTCATGGTCTATAAAGAAATATTTATGGTAACTAACAATGTAATGGACTATGTCACATTACAGTGCAGGAAAAGGAATGTGATGCCTTCCAAAAGAAGTCTCATCCCCTCCCTGTTCATGGAAGACTTTAGAGCTTCCTCAGTTCCTCTTGTTTTACCTACTGAAAATTAGTTCAGTCTTTGTATGCCATTAGCACTGATTAGCATATTTGTCATAATATTGCAATTTAATAAAACTTCAAACTGCCACCACAAAATAAAACTTCACTTGTATGTGAAATGAAGTTCAGTAGAAAACAAAGAACTGTTTGTTTCAGTTTTAATGACAGTTGTAGAATTCAATTCTAAAATGCAAATAATGTCTATATTTTATTATATATTTGGATTACTGTATATTTGAAGTAATAAATAAGCATAGCTCTGAAAGTACTCACTCTGCTTTGACATTTGTTTTCTAAAGAGAGCTCAAATAAAATGGCTACTGTAAGGCAAGTCAGAAAAGTCCCTTCCTTGATTTTTACAAATATTTGTAAAAGTTAACTTTCAAAACAAAGTCTGCCGGCTCCTTTAGACTTCTTGTCTTTCCACCAGAATATTTTAAAGACATTCACCAGACCATTGGGTTTACACTGAGAAATTCACAAACCATATTCTATTAATATACTAAGAAATTCCACTTTTAATTCATAAAATATATACTAGGTTAAAATAGAAAACTCAGATCTACTGTCATATACTCAACCTGATTTACTTCAAAAGGTTGTCATCATTTCTGTGGGCACTGTTGACACAGAGCAGGAGGAAAAAAGAATGAAGTTGCACTTACCTGCAACCCTCTTCTTCGAAGAATACTTGAATCATCCATTTCTGTGACTCTACCGATCACAAATTCCTGCTAAAGCTCAATGGTTTCTGGCTAGCTTTGCTCTCTAACTGGCAAATCAGTCCATTATTTTCAAACTTTTCTCTCTGCCCCCTGCTCTCTAAAAATAGGACATGGTTTTTCATTTGCCTGTCATGAAGCTCTGCAGCCAGGGTCTCGACTACTCGTATATGGCTCTGTCTGCCTCTTTTGTGGCTGATCTTGCAAGTCACAGTTAGGAAAACTAATAGATTTTTCCCAGTCTTTTCAAGTTCCGATGTCTCTTTTCCCTCATACAATACAGTCTATAAATACACATTAATCCAAGATTCAATGCAAGACCAAAGAGTAGATTTTAACTCAGATTTTCTCTCTTCCATGTTTTGCTTTATTTCAATTTACTTGAGCTGTTATAGTGGATCAGTTAACTACAACAGCTGCCTTCATTTACTGCATATAATAAGCTCACAAAATCCAGGTCACATTTCCTTAAAAAAAAATCCACAGTCTCACAGTCACTCTTAACTAAAAATCAATTCCCCAGACACCCAGGGTACAACACTATTTAAAAAAAAAAAAAAATCTAATTATGACCATAGGAACTAGAAATTTCAGTTTGCCAAATTCTGAAAGATTCCTTTACTCTTTTTCAAGACAAAGCAGATGTCAGATTCTTCCGATACCGTAGCCCAGTCTTTTGTTTCTGCTGCCTCTGAGCTATGCCGGGCTCCTCACTTGCAGCAGAGCCGGCACATTCCTGACTCCAGTGCTGCGGTGCTGCGACTCTTAGCGCTGAAGCCTCTGGAACACATGTTGCAAGTTCTGAACATACAAGGATTCATTCATTTATTCATCACTGACAGAGCTGTCATGTGAAGCCCTTCCCTCTTCGTCATCCATGGCGAGGAAAAAAAAAAAAAAAAAAAGAAAAGGAAAGGAAAGGCAGAAAAAAAAAAACGGAAGGAAGGAAAAGCACAGTTCAGTGCAGGCTTTTTCAGGCGTTCCTGCAGTTTCTTTTTTCCAGCTACCTTCACAACACAGGCAACTCCATCAAGGTCAAAAGGGGCTTTTCCCCTTTGCATGCAGTATCCCCATCACATTGTAAAATACCATCAGTGGCTCTGTGTTGAAAAATAAGCAATGATAATGCTGCTATCCCAAACATCATTTTGATAAAAACAATAATGTAGATACGTTCACTCCAGTATTATTTAGATTACTGAGCTTCTCAAGGAACCTTTGTCCTACATATGTCCTTTCAGCATTAATAAAGGAGAAAGGAAATAATGCGAGTATAATTCGCAGAATAATCATCTAATTTCTCAGTAAAAAGCTAAAGCAACAGATTTTGTCTCCCGATAAAGGCTTAGGAAGAGCCTGTTTACAACTTCTGAGCATAAGCACCGTATTTAAAACGGACTTAACTTCTGCAAGGTTTCAGTGGGCACGGAAGCGGATGGCCAGGCCTGGCCGGGGGCCGTGTCTCTGCGGGCTTCCCGGCAGAGAGGCAGCGCGGAGGCTGCGTGCGGAGCGCCGGCCGCCCGTGTCCGCTCCCGGGAGCGCTCCCGCTCCCGCTCCCCAGTTAGGACAGCTGCCGCCCAAGCGAGTCGCAATAAAAGCCCACAGGTGGACGGTGCTTAAAGGACCAGACGTTTACACCCACGGCTCCTCACGCTCCGTGACCCCGTCACACAAGCTAACTGCATCGCTGGAAGGTCAGCGGAGCGCAGATGCAGGTCTGTCCCATCCACCGGGCTGCGCGGGATCCTCTGCGGAGCCTCCGCAGCCTTTCACGGCGAGCAGCTGCGGGTTCCTCGTTGTGCCGCTCCCTCCTCCATCCGTGCGCCGTCGGGAAGCGGGAGCGGCGGAGCCTTTGTGCGCTGCTGGCCGGCCGGGCAGGCTGCACAGGGCTGCGGCGCCGCCACACGCTCCGCTTTAAAGGCGCCGCAGCCGCCTCCGCCAGCGCCACGGGAAACGCGGAGCCACGGGAAACGCTGCCGGAGAACCGAAGTGACACCGGGAGGAACCGCAGGGTGACAATGCACACACAGCCCCTTTCAAAAACGGATTGAAGTAGGAGAGCATCTCCTCTCCTCACTGTGGTTTGATGGATTTCTCTATTAGTTCCTGCAGTTTGACATGAAACCAACGCCTCAAGAGGAGTGTTCCAAAGGCTGGAGCTTTGCTTATCAGGAGTTCGTGTCAAACAAGCTCTATTTCTGCTGAAAGATTCACTGAAATAAAATATTTCAGCATGTAAGCTTATGTGTGGTCTATACTAAATTTTAGAAATAAATATATTAGGCCATACTCTAGCTGGATCACTGGTCTTCTAAGTCCATCAGCATTAAACAACACGTCAGGCAGGGCTAATCAATGAATACTAACAGCTACGCAATACACCTTTCGCACGCGATTTTCCTCCTAAATCAACCATTAAATGGAAGGTTTAAGCCTGTTAGCACAGGACTCTATCGTCACGCCCATTTCTAGGATGCAACTGAAAGCTTTCTCATTAGCACATGTGCATTTAAAGCTTCCTGGATTATTTACCTTGATTCAGTCAATTCAGTCATTGCCAATTCTCAAAATGTCTTCACAAGTGACTTATAATTGATTGAGGCTGGCACAAGGCTCAAAATACCATGAGAATCATCTGCTCCCTTCCAAATTTCAAGCTTTCTTGGAGAAAATACTTCAAATTGGCTGCCTGCCACATTTATCCAGTTTCTGGTACAGAGAAGCCAACCAAAGCTGCAGCAAAAAGCAGGGATAGTTCATCCCTAGATTCTTCTTGCCTCTCTCCTAGGGGCTAATAATTCATATTGATGTGACAGACCAAAAGCTATCAGCAAAGAGTGCCCAAGTGCAATGACCACCTTCTCCTCCCTGCTATTTTGCTACTAACATTCATCTACTATCCCTTTTGCTTCCTTCAATAAAATCTGCATTGGAAAAGCAATGATGAAAGAGGTGGAAGAGAACACCCAGTACCAAACTCAATAAAATGAAGGACAACAAGTTTTAAATCAGCTATCATACATTTTAAATTTTACTTACAAAATGTCACCTTTAGAAACACATCTGTCTTTCCATCAAGAGACTACTCTATCCTGTGACATTCATTTTAGCATGTTAAGACATCTGCACATAAGTCTACAATCAAAGATGAGAATACATGTGTATAAAATATTAGTGAGATATATTACTAAAAGTATTACTAAAAGATATTTAAGAAACTGAATTTCATATAACAGTTATCAAGTATATAAAGCATTAATCATAGAATGAATCCCTCAACATTTTTCAGACAATATTTATAACGGATCTAATAAAATGTCTGTAGTAGAAATGTCAGCTCTACACTGAAAATAATAGGGAGGGGAATAAAAACAAGGAGTTCAAAGTTTGTTCACCGAAACTTTAGTAAGCTCCTAACTATAGTCTTAGTTGCTCCAATGAACTAACAGAAATCTAGAGAACATTTTATTGTCCTCTGCAGCAAGGAAAAAGGAGGAGAAAGGGTAGCTTGATACTGGGATCATTTAGACATAATCTAATCAATTCCACACCAGAGCCTCTTTTCCCCCCCACTAGATTTCTAGATTGGGGCACAGCTAGAAAAACAACCAGGAAGTCTGTAAGAAAACTTACACTCTGAGATAGGATGTGAAACAGATTTACACTTCCATTCCCTTGTGCATCTTCTGGAAGGAAAAGGGTAGCTGTGCCAAAGGCTTAACTCTTGCCATTCTAGCTCCTTTTCAGTTAATTTTGAGAAAAAAAAACATAGTCTTTAAAAATACATATTCAATGACTTTCTTTCAAAGGCAAAAAAGGCCATCATGTGACCTTTGCATGACTATTTTCTTCAATGATCTCCTGTACAGAGGCCCAAACAGTGTTTGCCTACAGTGTATCTAAAAAAGATACTGAGTCTCAACTTGAGGAGAAATTTCTAGTTCTCAAGAATAGAAACAGCCATGAATTTCTACTAAGTATCTTCCTGCAGTGGTTAGTCTGGTGAATAGGGAAGGTTGCTTATCAACTCTGTCTATAAATGAGGAATTAGATGAGGCCAGCAGTGATTTCCAAATAAATAAAAGGAGGTACTGCTTTGTGCAACAGTCATATTGCAATACTTCTGGCTGTAAAGAGCTAACAAAATTCTCACACAGGTATGGCTGAAAGACCTTGGGAAAAGACTCTTCCCTGGATACCTGCTATCAGCTGCTATCAGAGATAAGCTAATAGGCTAATCTGGCAAATTATTCTATGTTCTTATGTGGGACCTAAGTGCAAACATGATGCCAGCTGAAAACACCAGTATCTCACATCCTACAAGGCATCAGATCCAGAAAGGAACTAGAGGCAGGAATGAAATTATAAACTGAAAACAGTCCTAAGCAGTCTGATAGCTACAACAGTTCATGTAAGCCTTGAAAAAACAGTAAAAAAAAAAAAAAAAGAAAAAAAAAGTAGCCATTACATCTGTACATTTGGAAAGCGTAGGAACTGTGAGTAGAACTGTAGGGAATTTCTTCGTTGTGGCTGAGGTACTAGAAGAAAAGAAGGTGCATCTCTTTCTGTATCCGAATTCCATACTGTTTCTATAATCAGAAATTTGTGGAGAACAAGGAAAGCCCAAGTAGTCTTCAAAGGGCTCTAAACATCGTATTGCTCAGAAACCAGTATGCAGTAACCGATTCATATCACAGGCTTAGAAATTTAGAGTGTCTTTCTGGGTTTTTATTTCCCATCACAGTCATAAACTGACTCCATCCAAGAATGTAGTTGTTTTTTTAGAAACAGCTACTCTGCAAGAGTTGTGGGGGTACTACTGATTTTCTCTATTGTCTGTTATCTGTATCAGCTATTCAATGTACCACTTGCCACAGGAATCAATGCTTTAGTTATATGGCTAGTTATCCCGGAATGATAAGGAACTTTTTGGAACAGACAGGAAAGATATGCAGACATGAAATGGGAAAGGTACAAGAAGAAGAAATTATTTTCTGTTACTTTGGATATAAATGAGGATACTGCTCTAATAACCCCAAAAAGGCTACAACCCTGAAATATGATGCAGACTCCAGGATGCAAAAATTTGCTGAATAAATTGGAGACTAGTTTTGCCTGCTATTTCATGGAAGTAATTTTACACAGCTATGCTTCCAGCATCCATTTTCAATCTGTGGAATGATGGATTTGTCATTGTTCCAATCCCTACAAGCTCGTTCATGTCAGCAGCGCATTTCCCAGTAGTAAACACAGCTTTAGGCATGTATGAAATGAAGCACCTATCCTGGAGAAAAGTGACTCCCTTCAGTACTATAAGCTAAAATGAAACAATTGGTCCAAATAAAAGGTCTGTATTACAAGTCCCCATAAAATACGAAGCATTTCTATTTTAGCATGAGTGAAATCTCCCATCATATCACACCACTGAGGGCAGAATAAACAAAATAGCAATATAAGCAGTAAATGTCACTTAGAGAAGAAAATCTTGCAGGAGTTTGAATACTTCTGTGGAACACTATACACCCATTAGCTGGTTGCAGCTGTAGTGAGGATTTTGTGTACTGCAGATCAGAGGCTCACCAGAGTAGCCCACTGCTTGCTAACATTTTGGATACTATATCTTTGAGATGTGCTGTTTGCTTGGAGTTGCACAAAGCACAGTAATGCCTCCAGGAGTCCATGTCTTCAGGGTATGGAGAGGAGATAGTGGCACAGTGACAGCATCTTCCTCAGCTGCGTGCTTTTCAAACTTGGGTAAATATCTGGGTTAGATTCAGACTGTCCTCTCAGGATTTATTAAGCACTGGAAAATGACTTTAAGAATAGATCTTTAGGGTGCATCTTCTTCCCAATGACATCAGAAGCTGAAAAGGGGGAAATTAAGATCTGTGGACTGGGCCTTAATTAAAATGAGGCCACAAAATGAGGGCAAGTAGCTAAAAACCTTCACATAAGAGATGCATTTCCTCTGATGCAGAGTCTGGATGGGTCTTACAGACAACAATGTAAACTTAAGGAATAATTAAAAAAAACTCTTTTAGGAAGGACTGCAGTAGAAATGTGGCTATTTCAGTCTTTGCCATTGGAACCTAGATTTTTCACAGACGATTGGCACCTGTTCTGTATGCTTGATAGAGACCTCTAAGCTGCAGAAGGCCTGTACTGTGCTCTTGACAGCCAGTTCTACAGAACACTAAGTGCTCTGTGAAATAAAGTTTTGGTTGCCTTATGTTGCTGCCTTTTGACCTTACTGTTTCAACAGGCACCAGTTTCTGTATCAGTTGTGCTATCTGTCATCTCATTCTACTGTGGTGTTTCAAAGATTCATAGGTGCATCTTTGCATTGGCTGCACGTGTAGAAAACTGGACAATAAATGCGAATGTATTGGTTTATGTTTTGCTGTATTCATGTAACTATTACACAATAAGTCTGGGGATGTGCTTGAGTGTGCAGGATGCCTACACAGATTCTAGTAAATGTAACATTTTTCCATAAACAGATAGATCAAAAGTTTGCTGTAAAAGCTGTTGCTCCTAATAGGTTATAAAATCAGCTAGTCCAAGAGACTGCTGACTTTTCTCATTATCTTGTTTAAATCAAATACTCTTTTGCAACCAGCATCTCTGTTTATTTGGAAGCGAAGACAAATAGAGGTGGTGGTAGCAAAGACAGGTTTGACTAAGAATATACAATAGAGTTCAATTATGTCTAAAGTTCCTTCTGCCTGTGATATCAGTAAGATTAGGAGCTGAAAAATCGTACTTCTTCAAGATTCTCAGGACTAAAATAAATCTGCGAGCTTTACTTCTTTCATTTTTCACTTTTATTTCCATCCAGTAGTACTGATTGAGCACAAATGGTAGGAACCTCAAGTGTGTGCACGCAAATTAAAAAAACGAAGTACCTTTTTTTATAAGTCTCAGAAGCCTCAGAGGGACTGTATTACTTTCACTCAGCGAAAATCACTTCCTTTTTTTTCTTTTTTTTTTTTTTAAAAGATAAAACTATATTTGATAGCTGCTGAAAGAGGGAATAATCCAGATACAGACATTACGGCAAAACATGCTGTGCAGTTTCAATCTGCTGCACTTTAGTAGCACATTACTCACAAGGAGCCCATTGTGAAAGCTTCTCTCCTCTCCGTATGTTTTTTAGGAGACCTCTGGAGATAGTGAGAAGTATGTAGATTTGTGTGTGCGAGAGAGAGCGTGAACAAACTATGTCTTTGGGTTA
>JAVCKT010002425.1:0-21539 GCA_032273925.1 Rhynchotus rufescens
AGAGACAAAGACATTGAATAAAAACAAAGACATTAGGAGAGACAAAGACATTGAATAAAATATAGGGATATTAACAAAGATGCTGTTGACCTAAGAGTTTTCCTAGCCCTACTTGGTCCCAGATCTCCAAGCCTGCTTTGCTATATTTGCTTCCACATGTTGCCTTCATGCTGGTGTATTCCACTCCCTGAAGTAAGCGAGCTGTCACAGATCATTACAGCATGCACATCTCAATACCTTCCTGTGTCCTTTGCACAGCTCTCAATGCCTCTTGTTACTAGGCTGTTTATCCTGCCAATATTTTGGATTTCCATGTGCCATGCTGCTATATGTCTTATAGAGGAGAGGTAGGTGGTGTGAGGAGTCCAGGATTGTACACCAAAGCAGAAAACACTGATGTGGTAAACAATGTTTCTCCATCCTCAGGTGATTTTGACATTAATTAATAGCTGATCAAACCATATGCACTGTCCCCACTACTTTCACTCAAGCCCAGATGTAGCCCCCCATACAAAAGCCTGCAAAAGCAGAAGAACTTATTTCCTGGATGTGGACTTGGGCTCTAGATGGGCTGAATTTGGGCAGTCAAATGTCACCCCCTATATCAGCATCTTTCCCAACCTCAGTTCCTCCTACATGCACCACGACTACGTTGACCCCACCTGATGGGTAAGTGGCACCTAGCAAGATGGGCAGGCAACGAATCACTCTATTCTTTTTTCCACACTGCTTGAAAACAAGTTCCGTGGGGCCTAAATGCAGCTTGTGTTGGAGTGTCTGAGCTGTCCTCCTAAGCCTGGTGACCCAGTTAATCATCGTGCCAAAGAAATGGTGCAGATGCTAGGTCTGAATCCTTGGCCAGCACCTCCAGCATCATCTTGCCCATTAGCTCTGCATAAACAATCACTTACAATATCAAGAAAAATAATCTCATCCATAATCACTGATTAGAAATGTTTGCTTATGGATGGATATTTATAGCCTAGAAGAGGTAAATGTCACTCTCATTGCCTGCATTGCATGGCAGATGCTGTTTAACCAGCAATCACAGTTTTGCGACACTGCTGCTTGGAATGGGAGATGAGTGAGTGCTGTTGTGCTATATTCACCTTTCCCTTTTCTTCTCCTGCTCAGGAATGGGATGTGATCATGCTTTTCTTATCCCAACTTTCTCTTAAACCCACTCAGCAATCAAGGTTACCGCCATGAGATGCCCTCACCCTGGGATTTGTTTTTCCATACACAGCCACCACAGCCATTTGTTTTCAGTCTCCAGCTGTGATTTACCCTGCATTTTGTGTCCACTAAAATGAGGGCCTCCAGTTTCTTAGCCACAGCACTCCAACCATTTGTCCTTCCTAAGACATTTTGGAACGAAAGTGGAAGAGAGGAGGCAGATGCAAAGCCTATACCAACACAAGAATACCTCAACTTGCTTGAATATGTGATAGGGTTAAAAATAAGTAGTTTCTCAGGGAAGCACAGCCTGAGTAAGGCATCTGAGGCTAATGATTAGACCTGAGCCACAGAGGGCAGTGGGCTGAGCAAGTCTTGCTTGTAAGAGACTAGGTTTGAACTGTCCTTTGAAGCTCACTGCTCTTGGGGAGAAAAAGAAGGCTAAGGGAGTTTGGCTTAAAACCACTAAACAAAAAAGAGGGACCTTGGGTCCTTGCACTCCTAGAGTGTGACAGGAAATCCAGAGGAGGGCATGAAGGACTTAGATGCCTCAGGCCGGTTCAGGTTTGCTAGGAGCCCAGTCAGGTGCTTGCACTTTGCAGTTCAGTCTCAAGTGAATTCAATCGTGAACAGGCCCTGCCTCACAGGCCTTTTTTTTTCCCAGCATCCCGTATTTACTGTTCTTGATATTTGCATAGCACATTCAGAGCTATGCAACCCCCCCAACAGTCTCTAAAGACCCAGCCCATGATTATCTAGTCTCTGCAGACGGATGTTTTTTACATGCTCTTACAAACTAAACTACAGAGTAGTAATCTGTCAATGTGACTCGGCTCCACTCTCACTTAGGCCATGGCAGGGTTGAGTTCCCTGATGCTATTGCTACTGCTGGTAGAGTTTATTACAGGAAAGCAAAGATAAGCAAACAAAGAAACAAAAGACAGACACACAGAAGCCCTCAAAACATCCATCCCTCCTTTTCTTGTTTTGCTGCAGAGCAGCCAAACTCCTTGTCTTCCCATGCTGCTTCTGCCCATCTGGAAACTAATGACAAAAGTGTAACTTCAGGATTTCTATCAATGAGTGACTATCTCCTACCAGCTGGACAAAGAAAATTCACAATACATGGCAATGGTCCATCGGAAATTCATGCCACAGTTGCAAAATGATGCAGTCTAGAAGTATTCAAGTATTCCAGCAAGTTGTCATTTGCTTTCTAGAAAGAGAGAGAGAGAGAGGAAAAGAAGAGAAAAAGAGAAAAGCTTGCTAACTGAAAGAAAGCCCAGCCAATCAACTCCCCTCCTTGCTCTTTTGGGCCTTCTTACATCCTTTCCCTGCATTACCCTTATATTCCTGCTTCTGACCTACATACAAATCTGGTACAGGATGTTCTCCAAGCCATGAGGACAAGAGTCATCTGAACCCTGTGCCAAGTAGATCATCTGTGCTGTTCCTCTCTGCAGTGGAGCAGTGACCTCGTTTGCAGACACAAACGTGGGCCTTCAGCCTGCAGACAGCTTCTCAAGGTAGGAGCTGGCTCACCCTTTGAGCAGCTCTGAGCAGCTGACCCATCAAGCGACCCACTGCCAAAGCACACTCTTGAGCTAATCCGGGTTTCCTCCTGCACAGAGGCCCTGCTCAGCCACGCTTGCTTAACGATAACCCTCATTAAACTGCACAGTGGCTCCAGAGCTTGGAGGAGCTAAGGGCTGTTTCATCTCCAGGCTGGAGATGCGTGGGCAGGGTACCAAACACCACTTCTGTGGAACCTCTCACGGCTGCACAAACGGCACGCATGGACCTGTTAATCAGGTTCTGAGTTGCAAGCGTGGGGCTCTGCTTGTTCATTGTCAGATGGAAGAAGTCTTTCTTGCATCTGGGCAATCTCACACTCCTCTAGGTAGTCGTTTTTGTTATAAATGTAACCACCATTTCATTTCCTTCATGCTGGCAGAGAACCCAAAGGATTTCAAGGAATCTAGCTGCAAACATTTACACTGAACATAGATTTACTAGGCATTTTTATAAGGCTGCAATTCCTCCTTGCTCCTTAGTTAATGCACACTGCCCTATCCCAAAACACAGTTCGGACACGGCTTTTCAGAAGGAACCAACGTTCCAGATGACCGTGTTCTCCAAGACCATAACCTATGGAAAGCCCCATTCCCTCCTAGCACTCGTGCTCACTGCTATGAGGTGTGGATGCTGCCGAGGTGTGCAAGTCCCAGGCCCTTCATGACAAACAGACATCAGACACATCATGCATTTACATCCATCACTGGTTCTTTTAAGAATGGTCTAGTCACTTCAGAAGGAGGAAAATGAAGATTTTTTTTTTCCCCCCTCACACACAGCTAACATTTTAATGTGTTTGGGCAAAGATGCATCAAAAAAAAAAAAAAAAAAAAGAAAAGAATTGATTTTGTACTCTCCCAGTTGTTTATAAGTCTTAAATACACTTTATATATACTTATAAGTATACAGGTAGCTGTTTGGGGCACAATTCATCTTCCATAAGATTAGTCATCTGTAAGTCAGGCTAGCTGCCTGGACTCTCAGTTCTTTAAGGAGATATGTGCTTGTGTTCATGATGTTCTTTTGAAGAGTCAGCACAAAGCAGCTCCCATGGGCTTCTGCTAAGGAAGGAAATGAAGTATTGTGTAATTTTATCTTCCCCATCGCTCCCTATTCCCCATCTCTGCTGCCTGTCACATAAGCAGGCATGGAAACCCATAGTGTTGTACTTGGTTTATGCCCCATAACTACTTTCCTGCTAGACTACAGCATATTGGGACGGATAATTCAGCCTTTGTATGTGGAAAGTGTGTTACAGTAGATCATGTTGCTCTGTTGCTGCATAAGTTCATGCAGGGGCTTTTGCTGTATGACTGTCAGAAGGAGATCATTTATCTTTTGAGTTAAACACATCAACCTAACAAAATGAAGATATCTGTCTTCTGTTCTAGTGTATGTCACATGTGCTCAGCAGAGTGCTGAGGTCTGCAGGTGAATTGGAGTGAATGTGGCAGCTCCACATCCAGATGTGTCGTTATAAAACTTGAGGTGAGGAGCAGCACGCTGCTTTGCAGCAAATGCTGTATAAGGTGGAGCACCAGAAAGGTTAGAGCTAACAACCACCATGACCCTCTGGGTATTACATCCCTGAGCACCAGAACGCCACTTCTTCCTGCTTGCTATTGCATTTGGGTGTCTCTTAGAAATGCTCTGTGAATTGCCATCATATTTTCTCTCTCCTCTGGCAATACACAGCAACACCCCTGTAGTTTATTGTCATTAGTTTTTATTTGCAACCATCACAGAGGTCACAGCATGGAGAAAGAAGAGCACTTCATCCATTTCACTGCTAACATGCTGGAACAATAGCTTTTCAAGCAGGCTGATGTTAAATAGATATGAAAACATAATGAGAAAGGAGGAATAAGGGAAATGACCTTTTTTCTATGAGCAGCTCCTTCAAATAAAGGCACTTGGAAGTTGGGTTAAATAAATTCTGCCTTCTAAGACTTGTGTTTTTGATGCCTCCAATGCAGAAATCTCCCTCAGAGGTCCTGCCTCCTTTACAGGGAGGAGAAACAGGGAATATTCATCCAGGTGGCCCCAAGATGTAGTCAGGATACAGCTGTATTCACACCCAGACCTAGCAGCTGAACAGTTACCAGTGCAAAAGTGATGCCCATGTGGCCCAGACAAACAAATAGAGAATGAAAATCCTAAATATGACAGAATTTTCTAAGAGAAATCATGAGAGGTTTCTGGGAGAAACCTAAAATTAGCACATAAATTCCAAGTTGTGATATTTACTTCCATTCTGAAATTATTTTATATATTAGAACTAGTTCTACATTCTTGGGAGCAGAACATGATGCACTCTGGCAGTCACAAGAATCCCTTACACCTTTGTGGCTCCTATCCTAATTCGAGTCCACCTGCACGGCAGGACAAAAGAAGAATCTGTTACAAATCCTTGTAGTTTGGTAAGGGTAAGAATCTGTTCATTTTGATACATCAGAAGAGTTGTGCTTTTTCCTTCCTGTAAATCTGCTTAGCTCTCTTACAGAGAGAAAAAAAGCAAAGATGGGCAAAAGCTGAATAAGCTCAAAGTGGTTTAGCCTTGCCTAGTTCCCAATACTGCAGAAATTTAGACCAACAGGAAGTTTTCCCACCAAATACAAGAAAAAAAAAGTGAAGAAAGTGGTCCCAAATACTGTAGGCTCCTGACCATATATGGGACATTTTCAGTGTTGATGGTATTTCAAGCAAAAAGATGCATCAGAGCTGTTTGACCATGTAACCCATGGCCACCTACCAGCCCAGGGCAACAAATTTCACCCCCTGCCTGCCTTCCTACCACCACTTTCAAACCTATGTTTGTTGTCTGGTGAAGCTTGAATCATTTGGTTAAGCCAAGCAGATCAGTCCTGAAAACACATCCAGTGATGGAGAAAGTCAGAGAGTTCCCTAAGCGACAGGGAAAGGCATAGAATAAACCCATCTACAAAATTAACTAACTTGCTGCAAAGTTTGAAACCATCTCCAATGAGCTCACCGAAAAAAATAATCTCTCCCAGGAATTCACAAAACAACTCAAGTTTGAGCAGTGCATGAAAAGCAATATATATCAGCACCCAGACTAAATACTATCACAGAAAACTCTTAAGTATCAACATACAGTTATCTATAAAAAATACTACTACTCCAATCTAACTTGGGGAGATCCTAATACAGAAGTGACTTTCCCCATTATTTTCCCCCACTATTCTTGGAGAATGCCTTTTCAAATTCACCCTGCTCTGGTGTTCAGGGATGTCTTCTTTCCAGCTACACAACATTCACAGTCACTTTCTGCTTTTTTTTCCTTCTTTGAAAGAGAGTTTCTTTAAGTTTTGATTTTTTTCAGTCTTCAGGATCATCTGTTTTCTTTTCCCCCCCACAATATGCAGATTTTGTCTCTATTTACACTACTCCCCAGCCATTTCTCATTAACACTTTATATATTGGTTCTGTGATCTTCAATGAAATTATGAAATACAATTGGCCTCAAGCCTAATCCTTGAGGATCTCTGTGGAAAGCTCCTCCCAGTCTGACTCTACCTTTTAAATCCTAACCCTTGCTGTTTCTTCTTTATGCAGTTCCTCCTTTCCCTTAAAATTCTTCAGTAATCCTTGTTATTGCTAGCGTCACTAATCACTTCTTCATGTGACACCATAGCGGATGCTTTCTTAAAGTCTGCAAAGATGGTATCTAGGATGTTCTCTTTGTCTAAAAAATCCATTACTTTATCAGAGAAAGATATCGGATTAGCCTGTCACAATCTCCTTTGGATAAAGTCATGCTTTATTTTAGTTCTTTCCCCACTTACATCCATTCCTTCACTTACTTCTGACTTCAAAGCATGTTTTAAAGCTTACATCCAACTGAGTTGGTCTTTCAGGCTCCAGATTAGGTTCCTTGCCCTTCAGTACCAGGATTGTCTGTCTATGGCAGACGGCATCATCCATTTTGTCCATGGAAACGCTATATTCAGGTGGGTTGGTTGTGGCTGGGCAGCAGAGAAGAGGACATCAAGCCTCTCAGGGGACAAGCAGTCAGGCAGAGCTGAGAGGAGCTTCTGCCAGGTGACAACAGGTTCACAGGGTGACACTGGTAAGTCCACTGTATGGACTGGACAGTATGTCCAGCTTACTAACTTCAGTCAGTTGGACTCATCAGGCCTGAAAACGAGACCCTGCATTTCCTTGTTGTTGTTCAAATAAAAGCCATGCCATCTTTGCTCGCCTGATAGATGTTTTTTGTCTATTTTGTCCAGGTTGCTTTAAGGAAAACGTGAAGGAGGATGCATCTCAAACCTCTGAAGGACGCGACAAACTGCTGTTCACCAAAACTGTAGAAATCAGCCTGACGTGGGAGATGAAAAATCCCTGCAAATTTCAGTCCAGTTCAGACTTTGTGATGCAATAACCAGTGCACCTCAGACATGCGTGGTGGCTCCTGGAGTTTTACTTCTCAGGCGTGCTCTATCTCCATCCCTGTTTCCACTATACATCCTGCTTCTGATATCCCAGGCAACATAATGGTCAAGTGGTCAAACTACTCTGAACAGAAGTTAAAAACACCTACGGTAATTAAGATCTTGTAAGCTTTGCAAAAATTGACAGCTGAATATATGGGAGGGATTTAAATTAGTGTCTCCACTGAGGAGAAGGAAAGCCTCTCCTAGACATTATAAATTCTGTTTGGTAGCAACTCGTGTGTCAATCAGCATAACCTGTTTGCAAAAGAGCATGCACGTAGCTCCAGGCAGCTCATTGTGCAGGATTTTGCCCAGTTAGGATGATACAAGTGGTCTGGGAAAATGTGTATGGTTTGAAGCCTAGGGTGGTGCTGGTGTCGTGTTTATTTGGTAAGTGCAACACTGAATACACATGCAAGAAGATGGGCTTTCCTGGTCCTGCTGCTTGAATAGTCTGTTTTCTTCCCTTCCAGGCTGTGATTATTTCTGATACACATCTTGAGGATTAAGTCAGCTAACTGAAGCACTCTCACACACAAAATATTTTCCTGCTGCTTGGATACAGACTTCTGATAGCTTTACACCTGGAATTGGATATGCTGCTTCTGAATTGAGGACCTAGAGCTCTTCACGCTTTGCTAAACATTTCCTTGAATTTATGAAAACTTATTTTTAAAGTAAAAAGCTTTAACCAAAGACCTCTCCTTTTCTCTATTAAACTAAAACATTTTAGGATCATTCCACTCAAGGCTATTTTGTTGAACCCACTTTTCACAATGCCTCATAACTCCTTTGTGTAAGAGTTGCCTCCTGCTCTGGTCTCCTTGCTTTTCTTTGAAGTCTTTCACATGGACATGACATTTTGCCATGTCATGGCCTAAGTTATATATATTGATTGAAGTCTGCACATCCAAGAACCAGTGCCAATGACTAATCTTCCAAATTCGTTAACTCTATCAGGTACAATTTCACTGCTTCCTAGTAAGTAGCTGTTTTCCTCTTTTCTTTTTTATTGCTTCAGTTCACATGCTAATGTTGTAGTTGTGTCATGCTGATACATTTAGGTTTCCTGACAGATTTTATATTATTTCCATGCTCCTACTTGCTTATTACTAGTCCTTTCTGTTCTTCGCTGCACAATCATTTCTTCACTGAGTTTTCTGCTGTGTCTTTGATTACGAGACTTTTATTCTCCTGTTTACTATTACTAGATAGAGCATACACGAGCCTCTCCCAGCTTTCTTTACTCATTTTTTCTTAGTCCTACCAGCTTTCTGCTCCATTGGAGTTCTTTCTATGAGTAGTATTTTCTTCTGTGAGCTCCTTTCGGAAAATGAGTATCTAAAAGCCTCTCATAGTGCCAGTTTTGAAGCTTTTAATCCTCTCTATCTTTTCCTTCCTTTCCACGTCTCTTAGGAGACTACAAATCCCACACAAAGCTACATGAAGTTTTCCTTTAGCGGGCACATTCATCCTCCATGCATTTCAGTGGGAATGCAGCGATGTCATTTGCCTTACTAAGCAGAGTGATCCGTGAGTACTTCCTAACACCCTCAGATGTGTGAGTGCTATATCTATATCACATGCCCTACATCCTGACCTTTTTGGGCAAGAGACCCACTATAAGCTCTTAATAAGGACTTTCTATCCACAGAATTTTCTACTGCTATCTAGTTCAACATTAGCTTTAATTTAATCTGCGGTCTACAGAAAAAAAATGAAACACAGAAGGTGTCAAACACCATGGTAATTCTGGCTGCTACTAACTTCAGCTGACTAGATTAACCTCATTTGGGGAAACCGATTGTGTCTGATTGGAGCAATTAAACAGGTATCCACATCTACACCATATAGTAAATGACTTAGGCTTGTACACTTCTGTTGTCAGATAAAGATCCGCTTCCATTACTTGCAGTTTTATTCGGGATGGTTCCCTCCAAACACTGCTTCCAGAAGGTGGCCTCTTACAGACGGAACCAGGATTGGAGTAATTCACACCAGGCAGCAAAGGAATCGGCAGTGCACAGTTCTCTGTTCCACTTGGAATGTGGGGCAAGGTTTTCCCACTTCCCCAGCCATGCTTGCTAATGTAAAGACACATATAGGAAAGAACATAATGCTCTCAGGAGGACTAAGAGCTTCACAGTGCAAGCAACTGCCTGATATTTACAGCCTTAACTATGGTCTAATAAAGTTCTTAGCCAGGGAATAGACTGAAAATTTAAGCCTCACTAATCATGCTATTATCAGTGCACAGATCAGAAACTGTTCTCTCCACCACCACCTCCTGTTTGATATACGGGCAACTATTAGTGAGGCTCTAACAGGATGAAATCAGTTCTGTTGCACTGCTGGGGCATGATCTGAACACCCCACAAGAGACACCTCATATGACAGATGTCAGTGTGTAAGCTGGATGCACTCGTGCACAGAGCACAGCCGTGCAAGCTGACAGGGAGGAGAAACAGTTTTATCAGACTGACAATAGGGCAAGACAAAAATGGTGCCCATTTTAGTGTAAATTCACATGAACTAAGTCCACTTTTCAGCTTGGGACCTCCCATGGGCAGATGCACATGATTCTTCTGTGCATCAGACTTGGTTATGTGATTAGTGATGTGGGTTCCATGGCTCAGAGGAGCCTGTTAAAATTAACCAGTTCCTCTTCTTTCCTTTATTCTTTGAAATTTGTGCTAAAATTCCTGAAGCCGTAAATAGGAAAAATTGAGATGGTCCTGCCTTCCCTCATGGGCTGAGACCAGCTGCAACCCTTTCCTCAGAGGTGAGGAATACTGGAGGCTCTGATGCCTCTGGCAGATACAGAAGTCCTTCTTCTGTGGAAGAGAATGAACCTCACTGTTCACGGCTCTAGCAAACACTTTGGTACATTTCAGTAATCGCCAGAAGAGAAGAGAAGTGTCAGCACCTGCAGCAGGGCTGCAGTTTGTGAAGAATCTGAAAGTTCTGCAAGTTTCAGAGGGAAGCTGAGGCCCTTGTTATGGAGGCTTGTGGGCTGTAATTATTTCCCAATTGGTAATTCAGATTTGTTGCCTTGGAAAGCAGCAGATGGTAATTATGTTCCATTGGATATTTTTTTTTTTTTTTTTTTATTTGCTGTGGAGCTGTTTCAATCATTGCAGCATAGGATGGAGCTAGGGCCTTGCTGAATGAATGGGCTGGCTGACATGGAGCCATCAGTGTCTCATACTCGTTGGGACAGAATAGGAATGCCTCCATCAAGCAAGATTGGCAGGGATAAGAGTCAATCTAGTGACTGGGAATCAGTCCTTGGGGTTTGGTCCAGGATTCAGTTTCTGGGAGGAAAATAAGAACAATTCAGTGAAGTATGAGGGTGGTTAGGGTCTCTCCTTCCCTCCTTCAGCTGATATGCAATCAATAATAAAAGCTTTCTGTTCTGAGTAGGATTTCACAGACAGCAGTACTTTGAGAACTCTGCCTTCCGCTCTGGCTAGGGACACAACAATAACTGTCTCCAAGAGCTTGTTCCTCCTAAAATAAACTCCCTCCTTGTTCTCCAGGTGCTCAGCACACCTAACATCTAGACGCCTCCCCAAGTGAGCTTTCCTCATTGTGGCAAGCTTAGCTCCAGCAAGAAAGCTAGGAAGACAAGGTTAGAACCTATCAAAAACTATGTTCAAGGACATGAAAACCTTTGAAAAGTTCATTAGGACTTTCCTACCAACCAGAGTAATCCAGTCAAGATAGATTATTCTGTGGCTCTCTTTTCTGCAATAGGCTTTCCTTCCCATTATCAGTAGGCATAAGAATAGATAGAAAGTTAGATTCATTTGACCTCAAGTGTGGCCAAAAGATTTATTAAATAATGGTAAACATTTCTTAAATTACATATCTGTAACTGAATGTGAGATTATTGCTTACCCTTGAGAAGAAAAGAGAAGACATGCAAACAGACAAGCAGCTGAAGACCGAGTAGGAAATAGCAAGGTGGAGTCAGCTTGGGAAAAAGATTTCAAAAACCTTAAAGGCTTCTTGAAACATAGAAAGTGAATGCTACTTAAGAGGAGGAAGGGCAGGGAGCATGGGTAAGAATATCTTGAAGTAGAAAACAACAAAATGGACACAAATCTGCACAGAGGACAAGAAACAAATTCGTGTGCATACCTGCAGGCAATACAGACAGGAAGAGTCCTGTATATCTAGGGAGTTCTGGGCTTCTCAGCACCACAAGGTCATAGACTAACAAGAGTGCATTCAGAATGCAGCTGCAGAACGGTTGAAGGACAAGCTAAATAGGAAAGATTAAAGACTAAATTATGCATGGCTTGGCCAAACAGTGATTAAATAAGCCAGGCACAGAACAAAATTGTTTAGTGTATTCTGATGACGGATAGCCTGAAAAAGGCAAGACTGATAATGGTGAATGGAGCGTACACAACAGGGAAAGTTTTCTAAGAAATGCTCTAAGACTGCCTACTACTGTGTTTATAAAGCAGCAGCGTGTTGATGGAAATCTAATTATTTAAAACAGGAGTAGACAAAGTGTTGGAGAATATGCACAAGGACAAAGGTGTTTTGCCCACGACAGAGTACCAGAGCAGCCTTTGAAAGCTAACAGGGGCAGTCTAAACATGTCTCAGTGCTCGGTTTGTTATTACTGACCCTATTAGTAAGAGTTTATCCCTATGTGGTAAGCTGTACGTCATGGGAGATGCTTCAGCTGCTTCAGAATACAGCTCTAGCTCTGAACAAACTGTCTCATTATTTAGTGAAACTGTAGAGAGAAAATTACGGTAGAGATCAGGGGGTTTCTGTGCAAAGGGCCATGGCAAGAGTGAACGCTTCTGGCCTACAGGAGCACTTCAGGCAGAAGATGTGAGAAGGAAAGTTGCAACACCCCCATTTTGCAGAAGAGCTGAGGAGAGAGACCACCAACTCACAGCAGCACTGCTTGCAAGGGGTCTCCAATTCAGCCTCCCCCTCAGGGCTGAGAACAGACCACCTGAGCTGTGGCTTTGTCCGAGTCCTGAGCACCCCAAGGACAGAGAAATCATTACACTGAGTGACATACTTCACAGCCTCATGCTCCTGATGGAGATTTTTTCCTGCTTTCCACTCAGAACCTTTAGAACTGAAAATTGGGGGTTGTTACCACTTTTTTTAGCCCCTCAGTACCTGCTGAGGAGAGTTTTTCCTCTAAAGAAAACTAGGAGGAGTGGCTGACACAGAGACAGTATGACCTCGACAGGATGGAGGAAAAAGCAGAAGGGAACCACAGGAGTTCCACAAATGCAAGTGCAACATCCATCCAAGTAGGTTGTCTGCTGGAACTTCTCCAGTCGACTCGCCTCCTTCCTGAACTTGAAGACCCAAGACTAGATACCACACTCCAGTAGTGGTCTCATAAGAACTTGACAGAGAGGTTAAAGCTTCCTCTGACCTTCCAAGCAAGAGTACATTGCCCAGTTACTTAGTGGATGGATATTCCAGTCATAGATGAAGTGCAAACCCACCAAGTCACTGCCAAACAATATCAAACTTTATTTTAACTGTTTTTCCTCAAGCTATAGCAATGTGGCTGATCTTTTCCACACGCATTATAGAAATGGGGAATGTGAGACCTAAAGGGAACCTTTAAGAATAAGGTTTCTTTCTAAGTGTAAAATAATATTCATGGCCATGATAATTATTAGAATAATAAAGAACTCATTACAGAAACAGCAGGAGTATTCTCAGGTACTGCATTGAGTCATCTTTGGGAAATGCATCAGTATAAGCTATGCTGATGCTGCCTTTTAGCAGATACATTTGAACAACTTGTGCTAATTAACATTAATAAATATACACTAAAAGCATAACTGGAAAACAGATTACAGTATACAGTTTGGGCTACTGAAAGAAAAATTGTACCACCAGGTAAAATTTTCTGCTCACTAGCATTATGGATCTTCAAGGGACTTGTATTATTTATGCCTGCAATCAACATAACATTGGGCTTCTGTTGTGGGCCATATCTCCCCAGCTTGCACAGTTGTTGGTGTTCATTATCGCAGTATCCAGATGCCTCACATCCTGTTTTGTATTTAACCCCCCAACTAACCTGTAAGTTCTATAAGCTATTTTCTCATGAAGACAAAGATTATGTTCTGCAGTACGTTTAAATATTCTTTCCTTGCTGGAAAATAAGGAGGTACATCATTCACACGTTGCCTAATCTTGAAGGTTGTTTGTTAGCTGCACATCACAGGTAACAGACAATTCAGAGCCTTGGTCATGCAAAAGCCACAGAGCCCTTGGGGACCCTTTCGGGCAACTTGTTAAAACAGGACAAAGTGTCTGTAATTCTCCTGGTCACGAGAAAGCCAAATAACAAATACATCTCACTGAGAACAGTGGAGAACTGGGGTATATGGGCAGGACGTTAATTCAGATCTGACCCACAACAGCTCTCCACTCATTCAAGAAAGGAGGTAAATGAATTGGAGCATATATTTCAGGTTGTAAGTTCTAACTTCCCTCATGCCATATAGATTACTTGCTTTTTCAGAAGGAAAAAAGGATCATTCCTTTCACAGATTAGAAAAGCAAGAGTAAGTGCCTTATTAAATATTTTCCTCCAGGAGACAGTTTATGGCTAAGAGTCTTGTATGTATTGAAGTACAAACCTGGCCTAGGATTAGTTCATTCCTTCCCATCTGTATTTCAGCCCCAGTTGCCTGCTCATTTTCTGAAGATCTCTTCCAGATGCCAGCTGGGCACTTGTCCTCTGCTACAGATACTATCAGATCAGCAGTGTCCAAACCAGGGCCACCCATTAGATTCCTCACCTACATCATAGGATGATTGTTTTCATATGATCAAGATAGAGACATTCCTCTGTTACACAAAAAGAAAGCAACACAAATGTGGGGAAAAAAATCCATTACTAAGACTCACTAAATTGAGAGAAAAATAAAGAGTTAATTACAAAGGTGGGATGCATCTGAACCACTGATCCTCCATAGAGTGATGATACTCCTTAAGACTAGCTCTATTTAATGGGTTGGATATGAAAGTCACCTTCATCTCCAATTTTGTGCAGCTGCCAAGTGTTAAGACCAGCACAACTGTCCTGCCTCAGCTAGGCAGAGCAGCTGTTCCTGCACTTAGGGTATTCCCATCACACTTGGCACCAGGCAGACACGAACCCCTTTTACATCATGATCACAGAGAGCCTATTTCATTTCTGAGCCATACAAGCCCAGTAGACTTTGGGATAGTTTTTACACCTCAAGGAAGCATGAGTACTTTCCCCCCCACACAGCAACTTTCAAAATTACCTTAAGTGATGTTTTCAAAGTTTAACAAATAACCCAGCCCCTACTCGCTGTAGTCCTGTAAATGCTGCATGAAAATACCTTCCTCTCTCTCCAGCTAATTCACCTGCCAGCCGGAGTGGTTCTCCTGAAAACTACAGGCTGCTGAGTGGTAGGTCTCACCTTTCCCTTCATCTCTGCAGACCCACCGAGTTCCTCCAGCTCTGCTGCTCTTGGCTGCTTAGCTATGACACCAAACTGGTATCCTCATCAGTGCAATGAGTACGCACAACCTCTAATGCATTTACATCAGGTATCGCTCCTCCTGCAGTGCTCTCATCACCTTAGCATCGCAGATGGGAAGCTGAGGCACAGGGAGAGATGCTGAGGGTTACCAATACGCAAGCGCAAAGAAAAGTGAGCTAAGCTTTGTGTCCCCGAGCTGGCATCTAGACCAATTCACTGCTCATGGCAATGTTACTGTGAAGCCAACAAAAGAACAGCAGACTAAGTCTGAAGGAGCAGGGAGGCATAGCTAGATGCATGGGGGTTTGGAAAGGGATTTCTGGTTAAGGTGTCTGGCAGCATAGTCCTATCCAACCAAACACCAAGTACACCCTGCCCTGAATCCTGGGTGTAGGGAAAAGGGCATATCTAGAGGCAAGTTATTTTTCTCCTGAAAGTGCCAGTTTCTCTTAATTGACTAAAGAGGGAGCCTACGCACCTCACATACAATACGCTGCTAAATGAGACACTTCAAACAAGAGCTTGAAATTAGTCTAGATGAACCCAGACCTCTCTTCTGTCAAACACACACCCAAGGGATGAAATGGTAGAGGACATTATATACCAGGTATACTAATAGATGCTGGTCTGAGGATCAACACCGCAGATAAGCGCCCAGCAACGAGAATATTTAACTAAGAGCCTCCAGCACAGGCAATCTGCATTAGTTCAAAGGGTTAGCCAAGCAAAGGCCAGAGCTCAGCTCTTCTAATTGACCTGTGCTACCTCTTATTATAGACTCATGTGATATATAATGACAGGGAGGAAAGATATTCAAGCTGTCACCATGCTCTGATAATATTTTATCTGTCTCTTGCAAGGGGGCAGAAGGTTGGACCAGTCTTCCTTCTATCAGGGCACTACCAGATATGCATCATGGGGCTAAAAAGCCAGTTGTTTGGCACAATTTGTCTATGGTCTGCAGTTGAGCAAGGCAAACATTTTTATGCAAGGGAGTACTCAGAATACCTTAATTCACAAAAATAAGACCAAAAATTTATATTTTCAGTAGAATAAACCACACTTAACATGATTTTTTTTGACATTGATACAAAATGAGATATTCATGCCTCCTAAAAAAATTTCTCTGAAACTGCACTCTCTGACATATTTTGGTTAAGAAATAAGAACTCTGTTTGAGGAACAGGATGCCTCCTCCCCGATACAGTATCTGGAGAAGTTGCTTTGAAGCACTTTGATACCAAATACACAGGAAGGAAAGTGGAAATCTCATTGTGAAATCTAACGATGAACTAATTTATCCAAGTTAAAGCAAAAGTCTGAAAACAACTCTAGACAATTCAATGATAAAATGATCTAATCAAATGCTGGTGTTAGAGCTTCACTTGTGGCATCTTTTATTACAGAAACAGTACCCAGGGGAATATGGATGTGAATAAAACATTTCATTTTATGGCCACAGAAGTAAAACAAAACAAAGAAACAAAATATCTGAGAGTTTTAAAAACTGTGCATGGGAGTGCAATTGACTGGGAAACACTCTTGATTTAGAAAAGAGATTTCCAATCATTTATGGTAAATGTGCTGGTCTTTTTTTGGACCTGCCAGTCGGGACGGTCAGCAAGGTGCTGTGCAGGGACTCAGCAAGGAATCCATCCTGGAGAAAGCTTCCAGTGAATCTTACCGGTCCTGGCCCCTTCAAGGATATACTATCAGGCTCTTATTAAATGAATCTCAATTTTCCATTGAAGCTAAGAAATAAAAGTGCTAAGCAACCTCCTCTGGGAACTGTAACTGTTCCTCACAGTTAGTCATCACCTAGACCAGGCTAACCCTTACAACCCAAAGGCCTTTCCTGCTCATGACTCCTACAGCTGACAGTAGGAGTTAAGGGCAGACAGCTCCATCCATTCCCAGATCCGACACCTGCTTTGTTAAATGCGCCACATATGGACGTAGGAAGAAAACAAAACAAAGCAACAAACAAATTGGCAAGTTGTCCTAAATCCAAAGGATTTCACAAGGTAGGCAGATAGAGCTAGCAATTAATTGACTTCCTGGGGAGGGGGGTCCGAAACAGGGAAAATGTGGGTAGAAGCAAGGAATCAATATTCAAAAAAAAAGGAAAAAAAAAAAGAAAAAAGCCTTTTAAACATCAAAGGAGAGTCATTTCAGAGCAGCTTAAGGATGCTTCCTCCGCAGTCTCAGACACCGAGGCGACACAAAAAGCTGATGCCCAACCAGATTACCTTAAAGAGAAAATAGATGAGGAGAAGCAGTGCTTTAGATAAGCTTTGAAACTTCATTTACATTCAAGAGGAGCAAGGTAATCATGATTACAGCTGGGCAGCAGAGAGGACAGCTTTCAGAGCTGGTGTCACCTCCTGCAACTACGATGTGATGTACAGAAACACAGGGACAGATGGGCAAACAGTTTGAGCGGGTGCATGTGTGGGGGGAGACTTACGATTGTATTTGTTCTCATTACTTTGTTCTTTTATAATTGTGCTTCCAATTTTTCAGCCAGGAATACAGTATTTTTTATAACAAAGATAAGCTCATGAAAATCTCATTTTGAATTTGCCATTTTGGATGGGGACAGTACATTTGTCAAAAGAAAGTAACCTCAATACACATGTAAGTTCTTAGGCATTTGTAATCCAGGATGGAATAGAGAATTTTAGTATTTTTCTAGCTACATGTTTTGGTAAGCTGTCAGGAAGGCTGCTTTTCTACAAGGTTTAAGACTTACAAAGGGTACTAGGAGGCATCTGCTGAAAAGCAAGCAGGGAGAGAACAATCCATGAAACTAAATATCTCCTTAGAAACTAAGAAACTAATCATCTTATCCTTCTTGTGGCCAAGCAGTGGGCTGAGGAAGCGTGGAGTGAGGAAGATGAGGCTCTGCTCCTTCTCTGTGTTAGTCCTTCACAAGAAACTCTACTTCAAGAGAGTCCTTCCTTGTTCTACCTCTCATGTAACTGAGGGCAGCACACAGCTAGGTGCTTAACAGTGGGGAAACACTTGATTTTAGGTCAGGTAGAAACTTGATCTTGCTTAACATAAGCTTGAACATACAAGGTAGGTGAGGTGAGAAAGTAGCCCTGAAGTGCAGGCCTAACTCTGCAAAAGACAGTGGAAGAGGTAAAAAATCTAATTGGAAAGGAACAGGAGGAGTCCTTTGAAATTGTTCCCAGCTGTGAACAACATATGCTTGGAATATGAGGAGACATCCAGCAGGGACTTAGCTACAGCTATGAAGCAGCAGCTTCCCTGGAGAGAGAAGGAACACAGCGGGAATCAAACCTCTCTGGATGTAGTGGTGTTGGGCTACAGACTGCAAGGCAGAGAGTCCTGGTGTTTCAGGCTGGATAGGCTCATGTCCAAGTCACCTCTTTCCTCCTGGTAGACTTCATACATGTCCTGCCATTCAGAAGAAGCACTTGCAAGTAAGACTGCCTCAAGACTCCAGAGAGGCTGGTCTGTCCACTCCTACACTGGCACTTCAGAAGCTCAAAGAAAGCGCTTTCCCAAGCTCCTATCCTCAGCTCTTGGCTTTGAGTAAAAGGAGAGCATTTGAATTTGACAGAAACCAACAGATGCATAGACTAGACTGAAGGCAAAACATAGCAACGAGGTCCAGAATTTCTTGATCACAACAAAGCATGCAGAGATCTGGTTTGTAAGGCTTCAGGAAGAGCAGCCACAAGCCCATGATCTATACTTCATAGGAAGTGTTATTTTTTGGAAGTTTGGCGTATTACTGGAGTGACATCTTGCAAACCAGAAAATCTGATAAATTTTAATTTTGGCAACAATAATATGCAGTGTTAGCAAAAACAGTATCTGTTCCCTGTAGTTGCTCAGTATAACTGATACTAGCTTCAGCAAAGCAGAAGGAAATGTCTGTTCCTCCCTTGGGTTCCAGCCTCTGCTGGAACCTGTGATTCAGTACAGATTCTTTTCATGTCCCTACTTCCATAGGGACCTTGGGAGACCTTGTAGAGCTGGTTTATCCTAGACACAGGGACTCTGAGGTACAGTCCTAGGAGAGCCACTCCTGTGAGCCTTGGAATAGCAGGTTTCCAGCAAAGAATGAGTTTCCTTGTGAATTAATTTAGAATCTTAACATTTAACATAAACAGTGAGGAAAGAGGTACAAGTTGGATTCTCCCTACAAAATACTGCCTTTGTATTTTGCTTTTAAATCCTGGAGCTTCAGACCTCCCTTGCGTTGGAAAGATGGGATCCTAGAAATGTTTGGATTCTGCAGAAGTTCAGTCAGCATAAAAACCTCATATGAAGCAGTGGTGGATCAACTAATAATTTGCCTTCTCATATGAAGTTTGATTTTACTGGGACATTACAGTTGGGATTACCCAAACCCATCTGACTTGGGTTTGGATATCCCTGTGTGACACTAATATACTCTTCTTAAACTGGTCCTCTGACAAGCTAATGGTTTTTCCTCACTTCATAAGACACTACCCATATCTATTTGGCTTTTGTCTGGCAGATGAGAGGATGGTCATCAGTATGACCTGGTCTGTTGGCCTGCAGACAGCCTATTTTAGTGCCTTTGCTACAACTAAAACTGCCCAGATGATGTTCATCCATTGCTGCTATTAGGGAGCAGAACCTGAAAGTTGCTATCTCTGAGCAAAGGAAATAAAAGAAAAAAATCACAGGAGGTCCTGTTAATTATAGCAATGACATTTGAAAGCATGGCTATTCCCTATGCCAAATTTCCAGGTAATCCTTGTTCAGAGATTGGATGAAAGGAGATAGTGTCCCTGGACACTGTCTGGAATTTAATCTGATTTCAGTTGGATAACTTAACTATTAATTAGCATTTACTGCTAAATCCCCCATAATAACTTTTATCTTTGCTGTTTGTCAGGGAAAAAAAACCCCCACATTACATGCCAATACTGATGTATTACAATGTGCCACAGTAGTCAGAGAGAGAGAATACGTAGGGATGAATGACACCGTGAGTCCTGTGGTTTGAGCCCTCATCACATGTCTGTGCTGAAGATGGAACAGGAAGGTAGCAGCTATGGCTCTGCAGCAAGGTGAAGCAGGCATGCCAAGGACCATAAATTCTACCCATGGAAGAGCTCTGCAGACCCACACCACGTTTGGGCACAAGCCCAGAGGCAAACTGGACTACTCTCCACCACCACAGCCCAGATAGGCTACATTTAAGATGTATCCCTGCTGTTTAGCTCCGGTCGAGGATGCTCTTGAGCAAATCCATACTCAAATATAAGGAGAAATCTCTGTGGAAGCTCTTTACCCTCTCCCTCCTGTTTTCTAAGATGGTTCCAGTGTGGAAAAAAAAAGAAATCAAGATAAAAGTAATCAAGATAAAAGTAAACTTACAGTTTTTGCTGAGGACAGGGGAAGACATTACACATAGTACATAGACCAGTTATTCACAATTGAGTTTTGTATTTGGCTCATTGATGACAACTAGGTTTCCAGCAAATACCAGTCACATACGTGCACAAGTAGGTACTTGGGGGAGAAACAGTGCCCTGCAAGAGATCCACAGTTCAACTCCTCTCTAAGCCCATGGGTGCTTCTCACCATTACAGGTAGGGGTAAAAAAAATTCCTGGAAACAGATGGAATAGCTGCCATGGTGAGGGTCATGGGCAGCACCAAGACACACAGATAGTTTTGCTCAGAACATTGGCCTGCACGTCCATGCCATTCCCCCAGCAGCTGAGGGAGTCTGACACTGCTCTGCTCAAGACGTTTCAGCTTTCTCTATTCCTCCCCTTTTTGCACCTCGCTTAAAGTGCTTCTTTTCATCCACAGTCACCACTAGATAATGACAAATATGCCTATTCACTCAGGCCATCTATTTCATTGAAATTTTCTACTTGTGAGATTGACATTCTCCCACACTCTAAAATTACTTTTTTTCCAATCCAGCATCTCTATTTATCTCAAGATAATTTTCTGTCAATCTCTATTTACACTACTTTAGTATTTTTCAAAACATTTGATTAATTTTGCAGAAGAGTTTTCAGTGTGAAAGAGAATCAAAAGAAGACTATATAACATGTATAAAGCCATCACTTGTTATTGGTACTCTGTGTGTGCTTGTGATTTTCATGAGAAACCAATCCGAATACTACATTTATTTTGACATAAGGTTACAAGAGAAAGAGTTAAGAAAACAGAAATAAGTAGGATACGATAGGAGACAGGAGTTAGAGACTGATGAGAAGAACAGGCAACAAATAACCAATATCTCAACACATCCCATGGCAGTGCAAGGAACAGGAAGAACAAAAAGGCCTACAGATGTTTGCAATTAGCCCTAGAGCACAGGTGCAGGCACACAGAGCTAACAAAGAGATTATATTTGCTCACAGTAAGTTTATAATACAAATATTCCAAGTAAGCAAATAAGAATCCAGGATGTTGAACTATTAAGTACACCTCAACTCTTATAAACACAGAAATGAATAATTAGTGCTTGCTATGACAGTGACATTAGCCTGGTGTTCTAGTTGCTGGACACACTGCTCTCAAAAGTAGGCACTATGCTACTAACACTACCGTTAGCAATACTAATGCCTCTAATACATATATTATATATATAGCATGCATATACACACACTAATAATAACAATAATGATGCTACAGTTCTTACAATCCCAATGTTATAATTATTTAGTCATAGGAAATAGGATTATATTTCTGTGCTCAAAGACACTCTTTCACCATTCAGGATTTCACCTGACTCTCTCTTCTCCCTCCCTCTCTTCTCCACTTCAGTCTTACAACTGCCCATG
>JAVCKT010002430.1:6946-28412 GCA_032273925.1 Rhynchotus rufescens
GCACCAGGCGCCCCATGTCCCGGAGCACCCCGTGGCACCGAGCACCCGATGTCACCAAGCACCCCACGTCACAAAGCACCCCAAGTCCCAGAGCACCCCATGGCACCGAGCACCTGCTGTCACCAGGCACCCCATGTCACCGAGGACACGGTGTCACTGAGTGGCTCCCTCTGAGCACCCCACGTCACCGAGCACCCCAAGTCCTGGAGCACCCTGCACCGAGCAGCTTACATCACCGAGCATCCCGTGGCACCGAGCACCCGGTGTCACTGAGCACCCCACGTCACTGAGCACCCCATGGCACCGAGCACCTCATGTCACCGAGTACCCAGTGTCACTGAGTGCCCTACACTGAGCACCCCATGTCACCAAGCACACCACGTCCCGGAGCACCCCACGTCCCAGAGCACCCGCTGTCACTGAGTGCCCCACACTGGGCGCCCCACGTCACCGAGCGCCCCAAGACCCGGAGCGCCCTGCACCGAGTTCCCCGTGTCACCAAGCACCTTGTGTCACTGAGCGCCTCGTGTCACCGAGCACCCCACGAGTGCCCCATGTCACCAAGCACCCCATGTCATGAGCGTCCCGTGTCACTGAGCACCCCAAGTCACCGAGTGCCCCACGCCACCAAGCACCCCGTGTCACCGAGTGCCCCACGTCACCAAGCACCCTATGAGTGCCCCGTGTCCCCAAGCGTCCCGTGTCACCGAGTGTCCCACGTCACGAGCGCCCCGTGCCACCGAGCGCCCCGCGGCCCCGCCGCACCTTGAGCTCGTACTCCTCGCGCGTGTCCAGCGTGTCGCAGCGCAGGTCCTGCTTGAGCTCCACGTCGTCCTTGAAGGACTGCGGGGACAGGGGTGCCATGCGGCGGAGCCGGGTGCCGGGGGGTGCCGGAGGGCGCCCCGCGCGTCCCCGCCGTGCCCCCCGTACCGAGTAGATGGCCTTCATGACGCGCGTGGCCGTGGAGACGCTGCCGGCGTCGTCCTCGCGCTCCGCGTGCAGCGCCAGCGGCTCCCGGTTCACCGTCTCCACCTGGATGTCCAGCTTGCGCAGGGTGACGTCCTTGCGGCCTGCGTGGGATCCGCGGCGCTCAGGGGCCCACCCGTGTACCCGTGTCCCCGTGTCCCTGCATCCCCACGTCCCCATGTCCCTGTGTCTCCACGTCCCCATGTCCCTGTGTCCCTGCATCCCCATATCCCCATATCCCTGTGTCCCCATGTCCCCACATACCTATGTCCCCATGTCCCTGTGTCCCCGCGTCCCCATGTCCCCCTGTCCCTGTATCCCCACATCCCTGTGTCCCCATGTCCCCACATACCTATGTCCCCATGTCCCTGTGTCCCCGCGCCCCATGTCCCCTGTCCCAGTATCCCCACATCCCCATGTCCCCGTGTCCCCACATCCCTGTGTCCCCACTTCCCTGTGTACCCGTATCCCTGTGTTCCCACATCCCCGTGTCCCCACATCCCTACATCCCTGTGTCCCTGTGTCCCCACGTTCCCACATCCCCGTGTCCCTGCATCCCCACATCCCCACGTCCCCGTGTCCCCACGTCCCTGTGTCCCCATGTCCCACGTCCCCATGTCCCTGTATCCCCACATCCCTGTGTCCCCGCGTCCCGGTGTCCCCATGTCCCCATTTCCCCGTGTTCCCACATCCCCACGTCCCCGTGTCCCCATGTTCCCGTGCCCCCGTGTCCTCACGTCCCCGTGTCCCCACGTCCGCGTGTCCCCATGTCCCGATGTCCCTGTATCCCCACATCCCCACATCCCCGTGTCCCTGCATCCCCACATCCCCGTGTCCCTGCATCCCCGTGTCCCGGTGTCCCCGCCACTCACTGCCTTTGCGGCGCCGGTACAGCACGCAGGCGAGCGCCGCCAGGAAGGCCACGAGCAGCACGCTGGCGCCGATGGTGCCGCCGGCGATGATGCCCACGGGCAGCCCCTCTGCAGGGCACGGCCACACGGGGGGCATCAACCAGAGCGTGGCCCCAGCGCCCCGTCCCCCCGTGCCCACCCGCCACCACCTCGCTCATCCAGCTGGATGATGGCGGTGCCGGGGCCGAAGCTGTTCCAGGCCGTGCAGTTGTAGCGCGTCTGGAAGTCGGCGTCCATCACGTTGTTGATGGTGAGCGTGGAGAGGACGCCGGCGCCCGTGTTGCTCCGCTCCACCGTGTAGCGCTCCAGCGTGCCGGCCTCCAGGATGTTCTCCTTCCAGGCCCACGCCTGGCGCCGAGGGGAGGCCGCGTGAGCCTCTCCGGGCGCCGGGCACCGCTGCGCCCGCGGCCCCGTGCACTCACGATGCGGTCCGGCGGCGGCGTGCTGCCGATGAAGCACTCCACCTTGCCGCGGTCGCCGCGCGCCGCGTACTGCACCGCCTCGCTCGAGATGATGGGCGGCCCTGCGCGGGGGCGCCGCGGGTCAGCGGGCACGGCGCCGCGGCAGGGGAGGAGGAGGAGGAGGAGGCTGTGGGGAGGGGGAGGCTGCGGGGAGGAGGAGGCCATGGGGAGGTTGAGGTTGTGGGGAGGAGGCCATGGGGAGGAGGAGGCTGCAGGGAGGAGGAGGTTGTGGGGAGGAGGAGGATGTGGGGAGGACGAGGCCATGGGGAAGAGGAGGCCATGGGAATGAGGCCATGGGGAGGAGGAGGCCGTGGGGAGGAGGCCGTGGGGAGGAGGAGGTTGTAGAGGGGAGGAGGAGGAGGTTGTGGGGAGGAGGAGGTTGTGGGGAGGAGGAGGAGGAGGGCGCAGGGAGGAGGAGGCCACAGGGAGGAAGAGGCTGCAGGGAGGAGGAGGCCATGGGGAGGATGTCGTGGGGAGGAGGAAACTACAGGGAGGAAGATGCCGTGAGGAGGAGGACGCCGTGGGGAGGAAGATGCCGTGGGGAGGAAGATATCGTTGGGAGGAGGCCGCGGGGAGTAGGCCGCGGGGCGGAGGCCGCGGCGCGGCGCTCACCGTTGACGAAGAGGGTGACCTCGCGCTCGCCCACGCCGATGCGCGGCACGATGGCCTTGCACACGTACTGCCCCGCGTCCGCCTGCGTCACCGACTTCAGGTAGAGCTGGTTGCTGTTGCTGAGCACCTGGGCGCGCGCGGCGCCGCGTCACACCGCCGCCGCGGAGGCCGCCCCGGCGCCGCGGGCCTCCCCAGCCCCGGCCTCCCTACCATGTTGGACTCCTTCTTGGTCCAGGTGAGCGTGAGCGGCGGGTTGCCCGCCCAGGCGCACGTCAGCGTCACGTCGGAGCCCACGTCCGTCGTCGTGGGCTTGGGGTCCACCACGATGCGCGGGGCGACTGCGCGGCGAGCGGGCGCTGAGCCGGGGCGCGGGACCCCGGGCACCCTTGGGTGCCCCCCCACCCGCAGCCCGGCGCTCACAGTGCACGTCCACCAGCGTGCTGACGTTGGTGCTGCCCACGGCGTTGTGCACCTCGCACGACACGGGCTCCGTGAAGAACGAGTAGTCCACCTGCGTCTCGTAGCGGTTCTCCTTGGCCTCCTCGATGACCACGCCGCCCTTGGCCCACCTTTCGGGGGGGGACACATGTGGGGGGATCTTAGGGATGTGGGTTTGTTCAAGGGGGGCACCCCGGTCGTGCCGCCCCTCACCGGTAGCCCTTGATCTCGGGGTTGGCGGTGGCGGCGCACGTGAACACCACGCGCTCGCCCTCCTGCACCGTCTGCGGCTGGATGGAGAGCGTCACCGTGGGCGGATCTGCGTGGAGACGGGGGGACACGGAGCTGCAGGGCCACCCCCCGGTGGCGGGGGGACACACGGGACCCCTGCCCGTCCCGCGCGGCCCCCCCGCCGCCGCCGCCGCCGCCGCCTTCCCGCGGCGGCCGCTGGAGGTCGGTGTCGGGCGGCGCGCGGTGCTCACGGTGGACGTTGAGCCGCACGGAGGCCTCCTTGCCGGCGGGCACGGCGGCGTTGGCGCTGCGGCACGAGAACACGCGCCCGCCGTCCAGCTCCGTGGGGTTGATGCCCAGGCGGCTCGTGGTGCTCTCCCGCTTGCCGTCGGGCAGCAGCTCCTGCGGCGACGCACGGCACGCGGCGTCGGCGCCGGCGGCCCCGGCGAACCCGGCGGTGCCCGGGGCCGCGGGCGCCCTACCGTGCTGGCCACGGCGCCGTCCTGCTGCAGCCCGTCGCGGTACCACACGATGGTGGCGGCCGGCTTGGCGCTGCGCGCCCGGCACGTCAGGTTGTAGGGCGTCCCCGCGCGCAGCAGGATCTCGGGCGCCCCGTCGATGGTGGGGTCCTCGGGGGGGACTGCGGGGACACGGTGCCACCAGCGCCCCCCCAACATTCCCGCCCATCCCACTTTGCCGGGGCCGTTCCCCACCTCCCACCCGCTTCCCAAGGGCAGCGCCGGGGGAATGAGGACGACGCGGGAAGCAGGGCGGGAATTACGGAAAGCCGCCCCGGGACCCCATTCCCGCAACGTTCCCACCGCGCCTCCCTATTCCCCCCGTTTTACGAGGCACAAAAGTCCCGATGTCCCGCGCCTGGGAACGCCGGGAACGCCACCGGGAATGCCGGGAACGCCGCCGCTTACTGAGCACGGTGAGCTTGGCGCGGCGCGAGCGCAGCGCCGCCTCCGTGGCCTGGCACTCGTAGGCGGCGTCATCGGAGAGCTCGGCGCCGCTGATCTCCAGGTTGTGCTGGCCCCACGCGGCCGTGCCCACCACGCGGTAGCGGGGCCACGCTGGCGGGCACGGGCGGGACGGGGGGGACACAGCCGTGAGCCCGGGGCCCACCGGGGCTCTCCGTGCCGGGAGATGGGGAGGCGGGAATGGGGAGCGGGAGCCGGGGCGGGCAGCCTTGGCACTGAGGGACGTGGGGGGCCGGCGGCACGGGGGGTCCGCAGCATCCTGGTGCCCACTGCATCCCAGTGTCCACAGCATCCCAGTGCCCGCAGTATCCCAGTGCCCGTAGCATCCTGGTGCCCACTGCATCCCAGTGCCCAGTGCATCCCGGTGCCCACTGCATCCCGGTGCCCAGAGCATCCTGGTGCCTACAGTATCCCGGTGCCCAATGCATCCCGGTGCCCGCAGTATCCCAGTGCCTAGTGCATCCCAGTGCCTGCAGTGCCCACTGCATCCCGGTGCCCACTGCATCCCAGTGCCCACTGCATCCCAGTGCCCGCAGTATCCCGGTGCCCACTGTATCCCAGTGCCCACAGTATCCCAATGCCCACAGGATCCCAGTGCCCACTGCGTCTCAGTGCCTGCAGTGCCCACTGCATCCCAGTGCCCGCAGCATCCCAGTGCCCGCAGTATCCTGGTGCCCACTGCATCCCAGTGCCTGCAGCATCCCAGTGCCCACAGTATCCCGGTGCCCACTGCATCCCAGTGCCTGCAGTGCCCACTGCATCCCAGCGACCACAGCATCCCAGTGTCCTCAGCATCCCAGTGCCCGCTGCATCCCGGTGCCCCCTGTATCCCAGTGCCCCCAGCATCCCGGTACCCACTGTATCCCAATGCCCACTGCCCGCCCTTACCTTTGAGGCCCTGCCCCATGCCCAGCGCCAGCCCGTCCTTGGTCCATTGCACGATGCCTGAGTAGTTGAGCACCACGCAGGAGAGCACGATCCTCTGGCCGGCCACCACCGTCTGGTCCTCGGGCTCCTCGGCGAAGCGGGGCTGGCCGCCTGCGGAGCGGGATGGAGCCGGGATGAGCCCGGATGGAGCCGGGATGGAGCCGCCCGCTCCCGCCACCCCGTCATTCCCGCCATCGATCCCGGTCACGCGGAGCGCCATCGATCCCGGGGGGGACCCGGGGACGGGCCACGTGCTCCTGGCCGCCTGGGCCCTTTGCAGGCGCCGGGCTGCTCCCGCTCCAAAGCTTTTCCCGAAGAAATTCCCGCGGCGGCGGAGATGCCTCCCGGGAGGAGCAGCCCGCGGCTCACGAAGCCGCCGCGTCCCCCCCAGGCAGAGCCTCCGCGCGGAGCCCGCGGCCGCCTTTGATCCCGCCTGCCAAGCCCTGGCTTTTCCCGGGAGCGCCGCTCCGGCATCCCGCAGCATCCCCATGTCCCCCGTCATGGAGCACCAGCCCCGCCGCAACTGCGTGGCAACGCAGGGATGGGGACACAGACCCGCGGGGCGCCGGGATGCTCCCGGGGAGCCCCGGGCAGCGGGAGCCGGGGGCGGCCGGGCCGCTTTGATCCCGGCCCCCGGAGCGGGAAGGAGCGGGAGATGAAGGCGAGGAGGGAAGGAGGCGGCGCCGGAGCCGACATCAAAGGGAAGGTGCTGCCGGCGACAGCATCCGTAACCCCCCCCAATTCCCGGCATCATCCCGAATCCACCGATGTGGATTGGGATCCCGATTCGGGAATCATCCCGAATCCTCCAGCTCCGGAGAGCGCCCGCAGCCAGCAGCCACCCCATCCCACCCCATCCCATCCAATCCCACCCCACCCCATCCCTGCATCCCAACGCGGGCGCCTGTGCCCGCAGCCGCTCCGAGCGGCGGCTCCCGCCCGGAGCCGCGTTCCCAGCCCTGTCTCCCCCTATTTATCCAGCGCCGGCCTGATTAAGCCCCAGGGCTGCTGCTCCAACCTCCCTCTCTCTCCTCCCGCTATTAAACTCCGGGTTCAAAGGAAAGCTTTTTATTCGCCCTGACAGCTTTCAGATGGAGCTAAATCTCCTCGCGCCAGACTTTTTTTAATATATATATATATATTATTTTATCTCCTTCCTCTTCCTCTTGCGGCGCGCTTCAATTTAAGCCTTTCCCCCTTCCGCTTCCCTCGCTTGCTTCTATTTATATGGGGAAAAACGGGGGGGAAATAAGCGGGAAGCGCTGGGTTTGCTCGGAGCGAAGCGGATTGGGCTCCGCGCGGGGAAACTGAGGCACGGGGACGGCCAGGATCTGCTCTTCGGAGCTCAAGCCGAGGCTCTCCCTATCGCGGAGCAGCAGCAGCTCCGGGATGCTGCGGGATTCTGGGCCAATCCCGGGATTCCTGCGGGAATCCGAGCCCGGATGGGGGAGCCGAGCTCCCCGTGTTCCCGCGGGCTCCCCATCCCGGCGGCGCCTTCGGGACGCTCCCGCGGGAACGCCGCCGGTCAGGAATGCTCCTGCCGGGAACGCCAGGATACCCAGCGCTCGGGAAGCCAGCGGGAGCCGAGCTCTCCGGGGACAGGATGCTCCAATTCCTTCCCTTTTCTTTTTCCTTAAAAAGGCAAAATTATCAAAACAAATGAGGAGGAGATTGGCGGGGCCCTTGCTGCCCTCCTCCTCCTCCTCTTCCTCCCTGGAAGAGCAGCCCCCCGATTGCTTCTGACCCTCCGTCTCCCATTAAATTGAGCGGCTTCTTTCCCGGCCGCTCCAATATTCCGACCGCCGCCGGGCCCTTCCCTGCGGAAAAGAGGGATCCGTGGGGGAGAAGGGAAGCCGGGAATTTTCCAGGCGACGCTCCGGGCCACTGATGAGGAGGAGGAGGAGGAGGAGGAAGAGCAGGGAGGGGGACAAGGCCAATTAGGTGCAAACACGCGGCCGGAGGAACCAGCAAAGCAAATTCCAATTAAAAGCCATTTGGGAAGAGGCGGGAGCAGCGGGGGAGCCGGGCTCCGTCTTTCCTTCCTCAGCATCCCTCGATATTCCCTGTCTAATAAAACGGAGACCCGCTGACCTCCCGAGGTTGGAGCCTTCGCTCCGGGATCCGGCCCCGGGAGCAGCCGCCCGAGGCTTCCCGGCTTGGGAATCCCAGCGGGATCCCTAGGGAAAATGTCCCCCGCCTTGTTTAGGACGGAGTCTTTGTCTCCTTCCCGCCTGCCCAAGTTTGCGGCCGGCTCTGCCGTTAATCCCGTCAAAAGGAGCAGCCAGGCAGAAGGATAAAGCGCCCGGATGGGCCGGAGCGGCTCGGGAAGGGCCGGAGAGCGCGGATTTGTGTGCGCGTTCCGGCTGCGCGCGCGCTCCAGCTGTGTGTGCACGCATGGGAATGAGTGTGCACAAACGGGAATGTGTGTGCACGTGTGTGCACGCATGGGAATGCGTGTGCATGCATGGGAATGTGTTTGCAAGCCTGTGTGCACGAACAGGAATGTGCATGCATGTGTGTGCATGCATGTAAATCTGCGTGCACGTGTGTCTGCACATAGGGGAAGGCGTGTGCATGTGTGTGCATGCATGGGAATGCGTGTGCATGCATGTAAATCTGCGTGCACATGTGTCTGCACATAGGGGAAGGTGTGTGCATGTGTCTGCATGCATGGGAATGCATGTGCATGCATGAGAATGCGTGTGTACATGTGTGCATGCATGGGACTGTGTGTGTATGTGTATGTGCATGCAGAGGAATGTGTGTGCACGTACAGGACTGTGTGCACGTGTGTGCATGCAGAGGAATGGGTGCGCGTGTATGGGCATGTGTGTGCACACATGGCTGTGTGTGTGCACGCATGGGAATGTGTTTGCCAGTGTGTGTGCATGAACAGGAATGTGTGTGCACGTGTGTGCATGCATGGGAATGTGCGTGCATGGGAATGCGCGTGCATGTGTGTGCATGCTCCAGCTGTGTGTGCATGTGTGCACACGCATGGGAACATGCATGCATACACGGGATGCATGCACAGAGTGCGCGCAGGACGCTGCAGCCGGGATCCCTCCAAGCCACCCGCTCCCACATCCCACATCCCACAGGGCTCATCCCTACGGGCACCTCTGCCTCCGCGGGAAGCAAACGGCCCCGCCGGCCCGGAGCAGCCGGAGGCTCCTGCTGCCGGCACCGGCATTCCCTGCGGGAAGAGCCCCCGGAGCGGGAAGGGGCCCCTGCGGCGGCGCCTCCACCCTCGGGATCCCCCCTTCGTTTCGGGGCTGCCGGCAGCGCTGCCCATTGGCCGCCCTTAATTGATTTGTGCAACAGCCCCGTTAGGAACAATGTCTAATTAAGACTTTTGTCTGTGTGCACGGGGAGGGGGGGGAGGGGAAGGGGCCCGTTCCGCCTTGGGGAAAAAGAGGGAAGCAGAAAAAAAGCTCCGCCTTAATGAGCGAATTCCTAATAACGGGATCAGCAGCGAGCGGCCGCCGGGATCCATCCCGTCGGAGCGGGACAGGCGCGGCTCGGGCGCCATTCCCACCGTAATTCCAGCGAATTCCCCCCCCGTCACATCGGGTCGAGGTGGCACCGCAATGGGGACCCCCCCGCGGGCGCTTCCCGCTCCGGATCCCCCCCATATCCCGGCCAGCATCGCTGCGCTGAGTTGTGCCCAGCCTCTGCACGGCGCAAAGCGGCGGCGTTTGCAGCCGGGGATGCTCCCAGCGCGGGGGGATGGCGCCGCATCCCGTGTTCCCGCGTCCCGCATCCCGGATTCCCGCATTCCCGTGTCCCGCATCCCGTGTCCCCCCGGCTCCGCCGGCGCACGCGGCCCTGGCGCCCGCTCCGGCGCGCGCTCTGCGGTCGCGGCCCGCGATGATCCTACGCGCCTGGAATTTGAGGAATTTCCTGCCAAGGCTCTCTGGAAGACGAGGGAGCGCGAAGGGAGCCGGCGCTTAACCCTCGCGGCGCCGGCGGGATGCCGGGAGCCGGGAATGGCTCCGTGCGGAGACGCCGTGTCCCGGTGCGGGGGGGCAGGGAGCGGGGCCTGGCGCTCCGCGGCGCTCCGTAGGAATCGCCCGGCGCGGGAGACGCTGCCGGAGGCCGGACCGGCCGTTCCCGGCACCCAGGCGAGGGAAGCACGTGCACAACCCGCTCCTCGCACACCCGCTCCCATTGCACACCCGCTCCCCTTGCACACCCGCTCCCCTTGCACACCTATTCCCATTGCACACCCGCTCCTTGCATATAGGCTCCCCTTGCACACCCATTCCCATTGCACACCCGCTCCCCTTGCACACCCATTCCCATTGCACACCCGCACCCATTGCACACCCACACCCATTGCACACCCGCTCCCCTTGCACACCTGCACCCAGTGCACACCCATTCCCATTGCACACTCGCTCCCCTTGCACACCCACTCCCATCGCACACCCGCACCCATTGCACACCCGCTCCCATTGCACACCCATTCCCGTTGCACACCCATTCCCATTGCACACGCGCTCCCCTTGCACACCCATTCCCATTGCACATCCATTCCCATTGCACACCCATTCCCATTGCACACACGCTCCCCTTGCACACCCACACCCATTGCACACCCATTCCCGTTGCACACCCGCTCCCCGCACACCCGTTGCCGGCTCCTTCCCCGCCGTTCCCATGGCAACGCCGCAAGGCGCACAACCGCTCTCCGCCTGGATGGAAAAGTTGGTGCCTCCCTCCTTGCTCCCCTCCTTGCGCCTTTTCCCCCTCCGCGCATTCCCATTCCCGGGCGGATCCGAAGGCGCCCGTCACCATGGCAGCACCGGCACCCGCTCCGGCCCCGCAACAGCCGCTCCGCCGGCCTTTTTCCGAAGGATTTCACCCCAAACCCGGTCCTGGCGCTCCCCCATCCCATTAACTCTTCCCTCCGGCACCGCTCCGCAGCTCTTGCAGCGGGAATGCTGCCGGACGGTGGGAACGATCGGGAGCGGAGCCACCGGCCCCCGGGGACCGCAATTATCAGCTAAGCGCGAGCGCTGCAGCGATTAATTAAGAGATAATAAAAAGCAAAGGAGGCCGCTTGGATGCCCGGCCGGAGGTAGGGCGAGGAACTAGGGCGGCTCTATGGAAAAGGCCGCTGTTATCCCGACTCCGGGATGCCCAGAGCCCTCCCGACGGACAGAGGCTGCTGCCAGGACGCCTGGGCCCCTGCTCGTCCTGTGGCCGGCGGCGGCTGCTGGAGCCGGGAAGGGGCGGCATTCCCGGCCGCGGGAATCGCGCTGCCGGGCTCGGTGCCGGCCGGGAAGTGGGGAGGCATCTCGGCAGCCTCTCCGGCACGGATTTCCCTGCGGGATGCAGGCCCTGGAAACCCCTGCACGGCCTCCTCTTCCCGGGATGCTCCGGGAACGCTCCAGCCGGCAGCATCTCCTGGCAAACCCCCGCTGCCAGCAAGGGCAGGCTGAGACCCGCTGCCGCTCGCTACACGTGTGGCTCCCGCCGCATCCGTCCGGGCCGGAGTGCCGGAAACGCGGCCACGGCCTCGAGGCCTCTCCAGGCCTCTCCGGAAGCAGCCGGATCCGGCATCCCTCCCTCTCTGCTGCCAGGGATGCCCGGGCCGCCTGCGGCGCATGCAACGAATGTGCCGGGGCTCAGCGCAGCCCAAATACCACCACCAACCCCTTTCCTACCCCGCTGCATTCCCATTCCGCCGCTCTTCCTGGAGGGAAAAGCATGAGGGAGGAAAAAGCCAGGGCGAGAAAGAGAAAAAGAGAGAGAATGGCCCAGAAAATGAATAAATATTTCAATTTGAGGCGCAATCACGGCGCGTGATTGAAATGGGGGGAAGAATAATGGGTTTCATTTAGATAAGATACGGAAAATTATTTAGCGTGGAATGAAGAGTGATGAAACCCATTGGACATCGGGGTGGGAGCGTGAGCGGCGCAGCCGGCGCCCCCGCCGCGCACCAGCACGTGCACACGCATGCACATGCATGTAGACACATGCACACGTGTGCACAAGCATGCACACGAGTGCTGGAGCATGCAGATGTGAGCACAAGAGCATGCACTTGCACATGCATGCACACGCACATGGATGCACACGCATGTAGACACATGCACATGTGTGCACAAGCATGCAGACGTGAGTACAAGAGCGTGCACATGCATGCGCATGCACATGGATGTGCAAGCATGTACCGATATGTGCATGAGTGTGCACATGAATGCCAGAGTGTGCAGATGTGAACATGCATGCACACACACATGCACACATGAGCGTGCACAAGTACACACAGATGCATGTACAGATGCAGTACATGTGTGCAGAAGCATGCACACAAATGCTGGAATGTGCAGACACGAGCACAAGAGCATGGACATGCACATACACGTGCATGCACGAGCATGCATAGAGATGCACAAGCATGCACAGATGCATGCACACAAATGCTGGAGCATGCAGACACGTGCACAAGAGCACGCACACGCATGCACGAGTGTGCAAACAGATGCATAAGCATGCAGACGCACACGTGTGCACGAGCATGCACACGAATGCTGGAGCGTGCAGACACGTGCACAAGAGCACGCACATGCATGCACGAGTGTGCACAGACACACGCACACGTGTGCACGAGCATGCACACGAATGCTGGAGCGTGCAGACCTGAGCACAAGAGCACGCACATGCATGCACAGACACATGCACACGTGTGCACACGCACCCCAGCACCCATTTCCCCCTTTGCAAAGCCCGGCGCAGCAGCAGGCAGCGACATCGGCCCCCTTCCCGCCCGGCATCGCCGCTCCGGGAGCAGGGAAAACTTAACGGGACGGCGGCCCCGGCCGGGCGCCGCGCAGGGAATCCGCATCCTTCCCGGGCGCAGGAATGTGCCCGCGGAGCCGCCGCGCTGTTTATCCGAGGCCCAGGCGGGTGCCTCCTTTTTTTCCCTTTCTTCCCTCTTTTTTTTTTTTTTGGTATTTTTTTCCCCCTCCTCGGCCAAGAGTTATTGAATTCGGGGCCGAGGGCGCTGCCGGGCTCCGCCGGGAGCTCCGCGTGGCTCCGAGCGGGAACGGGAGCTTTTGTTCCCGGGAGCCTCCGGAGCCCCGGCACCGGGAGACGGGGCAGGGTGGGGGGGGAACCGGGAGCCCCCGGGGGGGCTCCAAGCGGCTTTGCCGGCTCTTCCTGACCCCACTTCCATGCGCTGCCCTTTCCCCCCCCCTCACTCCGGCTCCGGCATCTTCCCAACGCCGCCCCCTTAATTAAGAATTAGATTGGATTTTGCAGCAGGGAAGCGCCGGAGGCCGCACGGGGGCTGCCCCGGTGCCGGGAATTGCCCCCCTCCCCGGCCTGGTCCAGACCCCACGAGCTCAGTGCACGTGTTGGGGGGGTTCGTGCCCCATTCCGGGGGGGTGACCTCGGGAGAGCGGCGCTTCCTGCCTCAGTTTCCCCCCGGGGGGCAATGGGGGAGGTTGGAGCTCAGCCCCCGGGGGGGGCTCGGGCTGTTCCCCCCATCCCAGACCCAGGATGGGGTCCTGGATACCCCATCCTGGGGTGGGAGGGGGGTCCCCTTGGATGGGCAGGGGGATGCACATGGTGTCCCCCCCCCCCGGGTTCCTGTGTCACCCCCTGGCGCCTGGGGGTCCTGGGCCGGGTCCGGGGGATCCGGAACCGGAGCAGCCGCCCCATTGGGCTCTATCGGAACCGAGACCTTTGGGTGTGAAGACGGAGCAGCTGCACCCGGGCTTGGGGGGGGTCCGGCGGGGCCCCCACACCGGGACCGGATACCCCCCGAGAGCGGGAGGCCGGGACCAAGGCGGGGAGGCCCAGGGCCAAGACCCGCTCCCGACCGAACCGGCACCGGCAAACGAGACCGGAGGGAGGGGGGGGGGTGCCCTGCACCGAGCCCGGCTCCCCCCCGCCCCGCGCCGTGCCCGACCCGGCCGCGGGAGCGCGGGAATGCCGGCCCCGCGGACCGGGAGCAGCCCCGCGGACCGGGAGCAGCCCCGGCGGCCGAGCGCGGCTCCCCGCGCCTGCAGCGCGGCGCGAACCGAACCGAACCGAACCGAGCCGCGCCGAACCGAGCCGAGCCGAACCGCACCGAACCGAGCCGCACCGAACCGAGCCGCGCCGCACCGAACGGAACCGAACCGAGCCGTGCCGCCCCGAACCGAGCCGAGCCGCACCGAACCGACCCCCCCGGGGCCGCCGAAGCCGCCGGTCCCGCTGCCCACCTTGGCCGCGGGCGCCCACGAGAGTCAGGAGGAGGAGGAGGAGGCTCCGCATGCTCCGGCCTGCGGGACCGGGCGGCGGGGGCGGCCGCGAAGGGCGAGCGGAACCCGGCCCCGCCGGGCCCTGCACGGCCAGGGTGCCGCTAAAGCCCTGCTGACCTCTAAAGGGGATAAAAGGGCTACACGTTTACTGACAACAGGCCCTAGTGTAAGGTAATCACAGCAAGGCAGGGCCCTAGGGTCAGCCCAGCATTAGGCTGCAGGAAGATGTAACGTGAAACCAGAGCAGCACCTAGACTGCACTTTAGGCCGGAGTGGGGAAAAGAGGCACAATAACTCCATAAGGAGGAACGCTTTCCCAGTGAAAGCCTGAAGCTTCAGGCAGAACCTCCTCCTATAACTACCGCAATCTGGTTTCTAGTGCCACTGCCTTGCTTCAGTGTTTGCAAGTGAGGGGACGTGTTCCTCCCTGCCCTGTTTAAGAAGTAAACTTCTTTTTAATGCAATCATAAAGCATTATAAAGGTGAACGTATATACACACACTGACGTAGTGCTACATGAGATAAGGTTCTTTTCACGTGTTCTCAAACTAGTACATAGGTTGTAGGAGGGCACAGGAGTGCACAGAGGAAGGAGTTGCACTATTTTACCTGCAGAACCACAACAAATATTACAAGATGCTGAATACTATAGATACTTACCTAAAAAACATTTGATTACCGTACACTGTTCAACTAGATGTACAGAAATAAGCCTTACTTCACTTTTTTTTTTTTTTTGGTATTTAGTATTAGAGCATCCATTCATAAAATGACATCATTACAAGTTTTATATTCTCATTTTCACATTTCATTTACACATTTTCTTACAGGCACATATGTACATACGGTGGCTATCTCTGTAACCAGCTCTGTGTTCCAAAACAGTCCTTATGAATTAAGAGATTCTGGAGACATTGATATTGCAGATTTTGACTTAGTATTTCTTCAACAGTTGCTGATGTTGTCTGAAGTTCTAAATTCATTCATTATCCACAACTCATTCAAAAGAGTCAAAATGATCATAGTATCAATCCAGTTTTGCTGATAGACTTTACAAAAAAAAAAAGTAATGCAGGGTCATAGAGTCATTCCACAGTTACTTTGAAGAGAAAGATAAGCTGGAAATACAGCAGCAACTTTACTGTCTTTTTAAGACAGGAAGGGGAAAATGTACAACACTCAAAACCCATAATGAATAATGTTTTCCAGTTTAAAAGGTGAATTCCATTGTGTCAGAGATCAAGGGGTAAAAATACAAAGCCAGTAAACACAGGGTACTTTTAAAACAATCTTTTCAATATACAGCAAAGTTATTCCATGTGAGGCTTTGTTAAGAGGAAAAGCTAAGTTATCCCATTCTTCCAGTAATATGCAGAGAGAAGAGCTTTTCTGGTACCGCTCAAACAAGTTAATTTTGGTTTTAAATATTCATGTAATTTTATAGAATTTTGTGATTGCCATCAGTAGCGAGCTAAAGTCCACTGCTACACATCCAAGGTGATCGTGTGATTTTATGTATAAAATATTATTTCTGGTATTTGTCCATCTTCTATTGATGTACCATTATTGTTACCTGGTGAACTGTAAAAGACAAAGCATGTTTTGCTAGCAGTAGGAGACTCATGTGTCACTTTCTTCAATCCTTTTGTTCCATAGTGAGAATCGGGACCCTAGAAAAATCAGAAGAGATTAGTCACTGAATGAGAAGCATGCAGCAAAAACCATAAAGTGTTGAAATCTATTGACTTAGATTATTATAATATAAAATTACAGAATCCACTTATGTACAAAACCACATACAAAAGCAGCAAAAGCTATTTATGTAGCAATATCTACATAAAAATCTATTGAAAGTAGACTTAAATCAGTTGGTTTTGCCTTGCTGATAATGAACAAATGTTTTATAGAATTTCTACTTGTTATATCAATTGTCCATGACCTTTATTTAGTTCTCTGCCTCAGCTGATTCTTTTAAATGTGCAATATCTTTTCCAACCTACTCAACTTCGATTTTTTGCATAGGAAATTAAAAGAACACCGATTTTTAATTATTTTGGACAAAACAGTGAAAGAATAAATTTGTTTTTTAACTTCTGGAGGAAGCATTACTAAAGCAAATTACTCCTTTCTGTATTTCAAGAACTCTGTAAAAAATGATAAAGCTTTCTATTTTTTTTGATATAGCTGTTGGCTGGGATATCCTTGATAAAAGAAATCTTTAAGAAGAGGATAAAACAACAACAGATGCATGCCTTAGATTTTAATACAAATAGCTGCCAAATTAAATATTGGAAGTTGTGCTTTTGCCCACACAGAAATAGTGACTCTCATTAGGATCCATTCCCTTCCGAAGTAAGAAAATAGGAAAACAAAGGACAAAAGGGGAGAATAAGTAGCATGCCCACCTCTCTCTCACTTCAGTTCTGAATTCTATGCTGTGGCACAGAATAGAGCTGGCAGTTTTACCAATTACCACAGAATTTAACTGCAGCCTTCTTCAGCACTGAACTTAAATGCAAGACACTCCTCTATCAGAAAACAAATACAGGTTAGACAAAACCTTGGGTCAGAACATTTTCTTCCATGCTGTTCTTACTTTCAGTGTAGCACAAGCTGTGTAGCAAACAGTTGGTAGAATCTCTATAGGTTCTTTGAACATGACTCTGAATGTATTGGCAGTTCCATCACAACTAAATCCAGTATCATTTTGTCCTAGAGTCTGGTTCTTCTCATAATCAATTATCTGCATAAAAACATTAAAAAAGGATTTTTGAGTTTACAACCTTGGAAAAGATTCCTGTCACATGCATAGTAGAGTATTACACATGGGCACTTGCCTACTCCACCCAGTTTTATTGGAAAGATAGTGCAACCCCAGACCTGGAAGGCAGCTATCATTTCCCAGTACTACCACTAGAATTCATGCAGCACAGGGCTGAAGTATAACTAGCAGGTTTCTGTACTGCCCAAACTTATCCCACCAACACTGCACTGCAGGCAGGTTGGAATCTTTGCTTGGGAAGGATGGATAGTTGTCAGACTTTCAATTTCTGACCTTCACCGACCCCATATGATCCTGTCCTTAGATTTGCTGATCTCTGTTGTTCATCTACACAGCCCGCATGAGAAGTGCAGAACTAGCGTGTAGGCCCCGACTCTTCATTGGCTTTGGCTCATTTAGCCAAACAAGTTCTCACAAACAATGTGATGCATTCTCAGAAATAAAACCAAACTTGTACTTCAGGGTTCCACTGATAAATAGCCCCACTACCATATAAATATTTTACATTTAGTCTCAAAATCACACTCAGACTACATATTCCAGTTCTTTTCCCTTTAGTTTTAGTGGAGAAGAGAAAGCTAAGATGTGCACTTGTCATTTTGGATTTTTGCTCTGTACATCTTGCCTAAAATAGAGCTTCCAACGGTGTGTTCTTTAGCCACCATTATTAGACACAGCAGAGATCACAGTGCTGAAGTCATACACCATTTCACACAAAAGATGCATATCTGAGGTGAACAAGACAAGAACAGAAGTGTTTAACTTTCGCTATAGCTCTCCCAGCACTTGATGTAGTTCCAGAGGTAGAGAAGCAAAATTTAAATACCTGGCTGAAAAGATTGTGTGACAAGGTTTCAGATTCATCAGGAACTGGGAATGCTTCCAGAATAAAGGGAAGCTGTATAGTTTTATAGAATAGGTGGCCTTCATCCAAACCATAGGGATACACTACCCTTTCAGGCTGGATCAGGAGTGTTTTTTTTTTTTTCCTCCAAGTGAATCTCATATCATTCCCACTTAATATGCCTTGGTTTGTCTTGAAAGAACTAAATTCTTTTCAGAGGAAATAAATCTGGAAAGGGCATTGAGGGAACACACCAAATGCTTTTCATCTGCTATGAGGAATTTACCTCAGAGGATCAAACAAGAGTCAGTACAAAACAAAAAACCCAAAATGTGCATAGTGTAATAGTGTAGCTGCTGGGTTTTCAATACCAACTGTTTTGTTCTGAAGATCTATTCCTGGTGCTCTGTGCTACTTGCACAGATGTAGTTTAAAAGAAAAAAAAAAAAGAAAGAAAAAAAATGCCATTTCAAATTAAGGAGTTTGCAAGTGATTTTTCAAATTGAGGAATGTGGAAAAAGCAACAAAATCCTTTGAAATCTCATCCCAGATACATTCTCTCTGGAACATCATAAGAGAGAAGACATAACATTCTTTCATGAGGAATGGACACAAAAATTCTTATCCCCAAGTACAGGATGGTCAAAGAATGGAAATAACCTAATAGGAAACAGAAAATACAAACCACCATTTCAAAAACACGCCTAGAAATGAACCAAATGAAGAATCTCAACAAATGATAGAAATCTATAGAATAAAACGGGCTAAGTGAAGTCATGGATTTGCTTTTCCATAAAACTTCCCATACACCTAATATATCACATCAAGAGTGCTGCAATACTGGTTACAAAATCCCAGGACAGCAGAACATGCTGGTCCCTGAGTATTAGTACCTGTTAGAAAGCTTAGAATCCAATCAAAATTCATTGCAATAAATAACTCATACAGCTTCAAAGTTCTTACTTAATATGGTGCAGGACCAGTATTACTGCTCACTTAACTAACTAGAAGCCAATCCTGACAGGAAATAGAAATTTAGTGATGACCTAAGTTACTCTCTCAGGTTGGCCAAGTATCATACCAGGACACGAAGCAGGGAGGACATTTTTAGATGCTATCACTGACCACTTCGTGAGCTTGCTTACCAATTGCTCAGCCGAAGGAAATGAAACCCTGATTTGGTACCATGAGATGAGCAGGATCAGATTCGAAATTTCATAATGGAAACATTAGGTAACAGTGATCATAATATGCTAAAGTATCAAGATTCCTACATAAGCAACCACATCTACCTGCTAACCTTCAAGTTATGCTAAACATCAAAAAGAGAAAACAAACAAACAGAAGCTTGCTGAAAATAAGTTATGTTTTCAGTAAGCCTAAAATTTAAGTAGCTATAAAAGCGGTTATGGTAACAATAACATGCTACTCCCGCTGAAGCCTGAAGGAGTGGCAAAAAAGATGTTCATATTTCCAAACAGCTGCAAGTCTGGACAATGACAAGCCCTAAGCCTAAACACATCTGGTAGGAACACAGGAACACACTCTGCTGGGTCAGACAACCGCTCTGTTAGGTCCAATATGCACAGATGGTGGCAAGAGAAGGTGCTTCTGATGAAGAGGATCAGAGGCCAGACTCTACAGTCCATTTCCCCACTACGCACAACTGCTCTTCTAAGGATGCTATGGCATGCATCCTTCTTTCTTATACTCCTGTTGAAATCTGTTAAAGGATGTGTTGTTTTTGAATGAATTTGTCCAAATACCATGAGGTTAAAGGTATCTGTCTCCTGTGGCAATGTTAAGTATTTCTATCATATAAAAGGAAAAAAAAGAAAAAAACAAAAAACTTGTATTTGGAGTTGCCTCATTCTAATATTGGGGGATACGGTGAGTAACAGACAGTTCTACATTTACATTATCCATTGCTTCCATGATTATCAAAATATTGGACACATCTCCCCTTAGCCACCTACTCCTCCAGAAGCTGAAGAGTCCTAACATTTTTTCTCTTCTCAAAGAGGCAGCTCTATCCCTGTAATCATTTTATTTACTTCTTTCTTTACCTTCTAATACTACTATGCCAGACCAGGCCTGAACACAGCACTCTAGATGTGAGCACACCTAGTTTTCATACGGCAACACAGTTATCACCTTCTATCTTGTTTTCAGTATTTTTCTTGCAGTCACTACACGTTGTCATTGCTTTCAGAGAATTATTGCTGACAAATCCAAGATCTCTTTCCTGATTTGTAACTGCCTAAATTACCAGAAATTTCAGTGTCCAATGAACAGACCAGAAACTTGTAAAAATCTTTGCTGTAAGTTTACAGGAGTTCAAGGTTAGGCTGGACAAGCATTCTAAAGATAGAATCACTGGGAGCTACTAAAAAGAGAAAACAAACCATTCTCAGGAAATTCCCTACACTGAAAATAGCTGGAGGCCAGAAAGGGAAAGAAAAAAAATCATATTGTTCTTACTTTTCCCTAGGCACTTGCCGATGATCACAGCTGGGACGAAAACACAGATAAAATCCTTTGCCTGACATACTTCTTATCCTTTAAAATATTCACTAGATGTTTTGCAAGTACTTGCCTGTAACAAGCATAGTTTCTACATATGCTATTTCAACAGAATATACTGTACCTGTATATTAACTTGATAATCTGTGGGTCCGTGAATAGATCCATATAACCCAAATCCCACTATGGAAATTCTTCTATTAACTGTGAATCTAACAAGACACAAGCCAAGAAAGAAATTTAAACAAACTTTTTAAATGTCAATGTTACCTCATTCCAAGTCAAGGAGAATAGATTCCTTCTGAACAGTAGGAGAGCAAGCTTAAAATGACATTAATATATTTTCAGTAATGTTTTCTATTGAATTTTGATGGCAATATTCTTACGGTATCAGTATTGCAGACGAGCTTTGCTAATATACAAAGATATTCTTGAGTATGAAGGATCAATAAACAATAGAAAACCATATTCTTTTCAATTTCTCTAAAATAAAAATAGATTAAGATCTGACATTTTAAAATGGGATATGCATCAACTATCTAATACCAGAATCCTGTACTTGAGAATGAATTCAGCCTTCCAAAACTTTGTTCTTTGTGACTTCATATTTTGCTGTGTGGAATTGCCTAAGTCCCCCTCTCAAAAAAAAAACCAAAAAAAACCAGCCAAACCTGCCCAAACAGAACCCTCATGTTTATTATTGTATCTTTATGCCAAGGAAGCAACAGTTGAGTAATACGTTCCCTTTCTTTCCACAGTTCTCTGCCTCTCCTCCAAATAGTTTCAAAAGTCATACCTAATCCGATCACTTGTTCCACTGTAGCCCCAGCGACTCTCCACTTGCTGGAACCTGTTAATGCTGCATTCTTTTCCTCTAAGACAACATCTTGGTCGGTCAATATAATCCACTTTAGGCTTAGGGTTGACAGTAAAATGAAGAAAGAGATTTACTACTTCCCGATCTGATAAGATTCCAGACTGCGCAGGACCTGTGAAAAGAAAACACTTCTATGGCGATTCTAAGAGTTACTCCAACCTGTTGTATTTAACCACACATATTTGCAAATGACAATCAGATTACTGACATTTAAAAATGGCAATAACATTTTCCAAAGGCCATAACATTTTCTGCAGGATGATTTACTTTGATTAAAAGTGCATCACATCTTCCATTAGTGGAATATTAATAACATGAGTATTAGGCATCTAAACACTTGACGATGAACCATATAGCACAGAGATACAGTCCAACAGTAAGACAAAGAAGTCAGACACTCACCTGCTGCAAACTCTTCAATAGTCATTAGTGGAAAACGGATTAAGGAAAGGGCTCTTCCAAGCACTTTCTGTTTGTTACCAAATGTCACAGGCAGTTGTTGTCTTTGACATTCTGCTTCTGCCCAACGAACAACAGCTCCAAAGAGTCTGCTTTCCCGAATGCTAAGGGTGTCTCTTTCCAGAACTGCACATAATGTGTCTAAGGAAGTTAACATTTGGATCAGTATTCATTCAGACTAATAACAGTTC
>JAVCKT010002431.1:0-16844 GCA_032273925.1 Rhynchotus rufescens
ATGTGAGAGAGGGCGAGCATATTTTATACTAATGTATTTACATTAGCTGGGCTCAGAGAAGGACTTAATGTTCTAGAGGGGAACATTCGTGATAACCTTAGAGCCTGGTGCTAGAGACGTGTTATCCATAAATAGAGGTGGAACAAGAGCTTCTGCTGCTTCTCTTGCCCATGCCTGGTTCTGCATCAGACCCCAAGATTTAAAAAAAAATTAAAATAAACATTAAAGAAATGAGAAGTGTTTTAAAAGCTTGGCGTATTGGTACTTCTCTCTAATTCTGCCATAGAAAAAAAATGAGGTTGGCATTTTTTTTAAAGCACAGTTTCCTCAGTTGGAAAGAATGGATCAAAAGGGATCAGAGATGACTGATGGCTATAAATATCATCCTTAAATCTGCTGCAAACAGAAAGGGACTGCGTGTTGATACACACTGTGTTTACTCCCCACGCCAGCAGCAGCCGCAGCTGGCCTGGCAAAGAATAGTTCAGGGAAATCTCCCCGGAGGCTCTCGCCTCCACCGTTTTAATGGGCTATTCTGGCACGCTTTACTGAGTCTCTAGTAAGTAATTTCTAATTGATCTTATACAGGCTTGAGCCAGCTACCCTCAGCACTGTAAGTCTTTTTTCCGCTAATCAATTGTCCATAAAGTTGGAAGCCAATTTTTATCATCTTACCACACTTATCTAGTGTTAATGGGGAAGGACGTAGAAGATATAAAAGCCCAAAGGAAATGACATTTTGATATTCAAACACAAGGCTTTTTCTGTTTTTGAAAACTCACTCTTGGTCGCAAGAGAAGTGGAGAGTCTGAACTGAAATGTGAGACACTCCCCTACACACTTCATCGGCTGTTATATCTACATAGCTTAGAAATCAGTGCGAGCCACAGTGTATGTTCAGGCTGTAGTAAAGTCTCCTGCAAAAACAAATAATGCAGAAATACGCACTGTCCTCAGTAAATAAATACATGCACTCCTCCTCCCTGTGCATGAACGCTCCCCATTCCTACCTATGGGAAGCTCCTCTCCCTGCTGGCTCTCCAGCGTCTCCAGCCATGGTCTAGCCTCAATATTAAACAGCCTCACTTGGGGATCCCCGAAGAGCTGCCCAAGGACCTGTGTGTGGTGACAGAAAAATAAGCTTTAGTGCAAGACAAAAACAGGCTCAAATCCTAAGAAAACATTACAAAAGCAGTAGACTTGAAATTGCTCCTGGAGTTTGCCCTTTTTTCAGTTATGATATTCTATTTGAAGGGAAGGTCAGAGACTTCTTTCCTCTCCAGTTTCTATTATGTGTTATTCATATTTTCATTGGATAGTTTCTGTGAGAAATGAACACCTTCCAGCAACTAATAGAAAACTCAGATAATGGAGACTGCAGCTCCTGATAAAAAAGCTTCAAAAATGAATTAGCTCTAAGTAGAATTATTTGCTTTTAAATTCATGTTTATATAAACGCAAAAAAGCAACTCGGTTTGAAAAATCATAGAACTACTACAAATTGTATGCCATAAAATACTGTATCTTGAAGGTGAAACATGGATCATTTTTAATGTAAGATAAGGGAGCCGCATGTCTTTGTTCTACCTGCCCAGACGTGTGTTTGTACTAGAACAGCCTGCCATAACGACATCTCATTTTTCAGCTGTCCATTTGTCACCACGGACTCTCTTCCTGGTTAATGGTGCAGAAGACCAGCACTGGTAGCCTTTAAGCTCTGTTCCTTTTTCCTGTCTGTACTCTTAGATTCCTGTGCTTCCCAGGCACCCAGTCCTGTGTGACCTCTTCCTTGGGGTCTCTCAGGCAAGGGCAGGAGCAGGATGACGTGCTCAGGCCACTCATCTCTACCACCAGCTGAGGTATCAGAGCCCCACATGATGGGAAATACATCAGCACAGTGACTGAAACGTCACCACTCCATTACGTCTTGTGATCAGGCAAGGAGGACCTTCCAGGTGGGCAAAGAACGGACTGGAAGGGGCACTTGCCCATCATCTTCGCAAGTGGCTGGGGCCGACCCTGAGGCAGCAGGAAGCTGCTAAGCTATGTTAGGCCCCCTGATTCAAAGACAGAACATGGTGATTCATCTGCACCGCCGCTGTTAATGTAAGAAATGGCAAGGAACCATCTCACATCCAGTGGGATTTGGCTGCCTCATATCCCTCTGAAAATTCTAACCTTAATACTCAATGTTTCACAGAGCTCAAGCAGTCCCCATGTCTCTTCTAAGTAGTGATGCCATTTTCCCACTTTTATTACATTTTTTTTTCCTGTGTTAAACATTTTAACATTCCTCTATGATCAAGCAAAAGTCCAACTTCTGCTTCAGATCTTCTGCTAGAGTTCATTCTGTGGCTCGCTGTCACTCTCTGCTAATCTGAAGGACTCAAACTGATTAATTCAGGCTTCTGGTTACGAGTGGGTTGCCTTACGAGAGAGCTGGGATTCAGCACTGGGCATCAGTTTCCCCTGTGCAGGGAGCCTCAGCTGGCAGAGCGTACATAGCTGGAGGCTGAAGAGGTGGTACAAGCAGAGACAAAATACTGCAACTATCCGGCACTATAAAGCCAAATTCGGATAGTGTGTCATAGCTCTGATGTACAGAGATGAAAAACCTGAGATGTGAAGAACTTAAATATTTCATCACAGACTTTGCTCCATTTTGTTCTTCATTCACATTAGTAAGTGACATATGCTTTAAGGCTGTCAAAAAGTAGCATTTCTTGGTTGCCTTCTTGCCAATGCTGAGGGTGCCATGCAGCAGCTCCTGCCACCAGCTACATCCATGATAATCAGCCCCTGCACAGGTCTCCACACTGAATGACTGCAACCACAAAACTACTCAACATGCCACTGGCCACTTGTAAATACATAAGCCTGGGATCCCAAGTCAGGCTCTTCTGTAAACTCAAAGGACTGCAGCTACATGCTGGACAAGCATCTTCATGTGCTGAATTAGCATATGCTTTTTTTCTGAAGCACGTGAATACTTCAGCAATACAGGAAGGTGACAGCACACGGTCTGCATGGCCACTGAGACACTACAAGAGAAGTTGTTGTTCACCTGACATTGCATTGCCATGAGAGGGAGCCAGGTTGGACAGCCTAAGAAGGATCAGAAGGAAAACAGCAGTAAACTCAGAGTTAAAAGTAAAGAGTTAACCTGGCAATAGGAAAGCAGTCACTTTAAAGGAGAATCTCCTCTTTGGAGAGGAAGAAACCAGGAGAAGGCTGGGAAAGCCAAGCTAATAACAACAGAGGGACATAACAAGAAAATATAATAAAAGGTTATGGCATAAAGCAACACAATGTCTTATTTGATATCAGTGACTGAAACAGTAGTTGTACAATGAATTCACTCTGTCATCTAAATGATGCTAGGACTGCGAGGGAAGTCCTACATGGAGTTTTCCAGGCTGCTCTTGTATGGACTCGGCTTCTGCTGGGTTACACAGAGCAGCTTCCAGCACCTGGCTGAGCGCTTTACCAACACATGCTCAAATATCCTTAAAGTAAGGCCATAGAACATCAAAATGCCCTTTCTACAGCAGAAGACCTTGGAGGACTACTAAGTTTATTGAGGTGTATCATTTAGAAGGGAATGTGAGCCAATTATTCATGGCTATTTTAAGTGCCTCATTGAAATATCTGTGAAGTTTTCAAGGCTCCTGAGTTCTCCAGTGCAGGATCATGCTAAGCATAGACACAGGTTAATACTTAAAACTAATCCCAACCTGCTTCAGGGAAAGCATTAGAACTAGGTGATCTCCAGAGGTCCCTGCCAACCTCAACTATTCTGTGAAAATCAGTTTTGAAGGAAGATGACAGTTACAGTGCTAAATCCCAGGTAATGCAGAAGGCATTTTCATATCCAAATTCCATATGCTCTTTAAAATTTCTCTGGACATTTCTTAGAAGTCATTTGTTCTTTGTAGTTTATCCAAAGCAGTCGCAAAATTGCTCAAGAGAACAGTTAAGAAAACTGCTGCTTAGCAAACAGGAACCCACCGAATGTTTTTAGCAGTCCTTTTTAGTGCTATAAATACACAGCTAATTGCAAAAGCGATACAACTAAATGTGCTAATGGGGGACTATCCTAGTTGCAAAATGTCACCGAGTTTGATGAAATAATCTGCAGTAGCAAATGCCTCAATGCATTTTTCTAGCATCTGTTTATAGCAAAGACAACAGTGACTTTGTACGAGTGGTCTTCAACTGGAAAGCAAAGGATGACTTCTCCTCACCCAGAGGCAGCTCTTTTGGAGATGCCTGCTGCAAGTGATCTGTTACCCACACCAGTGGGCTCCCATCCCAGGAGGATCACGGAGGATCACGAGCAAGGACAAGTGTCATTGTCTTTACTCATCTTCGTGCCTTGGGCTTAGCTGTCACTCCTGAGGGTTCCCCACCAGGGAAGTCAGGACTCAAGCTGTACTGCTGATGCGGTGGAAGGCCGAGCAGCTAACGAGTTTAACAAGATGAGCTCCCCTCGCACGGGAAACAACATTCACTACTGCTTTAGGTGAGTAATGGGGCTCTGTAAAAGAATCCATACAGCATTAGGATCAGCTTGTGTTACATGAACCCAAAATGAGAGCACAGAGAGACTGCTGGATTGCACCTGCAGGGGATTTGTTTAATCTGGGCTGTATAATGCAATGGTCACTGACACAACATGCAGACAGATTCAATGCTGCAGTACAAGCTTAATGATTTCTTCCCTTTTCTGACACCACATTATTCTCCCAAACAGTCTGCAGAAAGTGTCCTGCTGATGTCAGTCAGCCTCAGATATTGTATTCGCCTCCTGGCTGACAGGAGATGTCTGGCATGGTTGTTGTTCAACAAGGACCCAGTTACTGGCAAGACAAATGTAGCTATTAGTACTGAAGGGGAAAAGCAAAGCCACATGGTGCACTAGGGACGATCTGAAGGGCAAAAGAAATGCTTTCCCTTGGCTATTTTGCCTCAGGAGGATATGGTGCCCTAGCAAGTCACTTGCTGGAGATCCTAACATGCTCAGTGGTGCTCTGCCAGGGCTGCCGTGCCCAAAAGTCTGGGAACCAGCAAAGGCAATGACTATTTTTAAGTAATTTTTAATTATATCATATATACTTTTGAGTCTTCTTTTGCCCTGGGAAGGTAGTTTATAAACTGCAATTTCTTCCCACTGCTACATTTTGCACTTAACACTCACTGAGGAAAAAGGCCCCACCGCAGTGCAGCTCACAGAGTCTGTGCTTTGGGGACACGCCGCACTGCAGAGCGTTTCATGATGTTCTCATGAAGGTTTCCCAGTCACTATGTGAGTCATTTCTGCTGGTTTTTAGTTTTAAAGTAGCATGGCTCATATTCATGTAATATTGCTATCTGCTGTGACTAATCATCGCCTGTGATTGAAACGCACACAGCAGTTGTTCCTGGGAGCTATGAAATAGGTATTGATATTGAAATTTGCTCAGAAGCCAACTGTTCCTGGCACCACCAGATTCAAGGAAGTGTTCAAGTGTAGAGCTGACTAAATATATGAGAAATGGGATTGAAGCTGGTGACATTAACGCAGATGTCTGTACATTTGTAGCAATTACTACAACATTCGTGTTGTTGCAGAACAATACCCAAGTTTTTGCAGGAGGAAATTCTCTGCCCAGTGAAGGACATAGATAATATTAATGTGGTCTTGCAATGACAAAGTCATTAACTAGTTGTTATCCTGTTGTTAACAGGATAGTTGTTTATCCTGTTGCTCACAGGATAAAAGCATCACTCTGGGAATCAGAAAACAGATTAATTTCTGTACTCTGTTCAAATTCTTTGTATGTTCTCTAGCAGGTCATTTAATCTCTATGTTTCCATTTCCATGCATAAAATATAGATAACAGTCTTGTATTTAAAACCTTTTTCGTTATTTGTAAACTCTTTGATGCGGGGGCTATCTAACACTATGATTTGCTTAGTATAGCAAGCCTATGAGTTCAAAATAATATTGGTGAGTTCTGGTGCACAATGGGTGCCTTCAACATCTACTGACAAACCTTCAATACCTACTACCTACTTTGAAATACGTAAACCCACTAGCTCTTTTAAGGTCATACTCAGATTGAGACTGAGTTAGCAAAAGGCGTATATTTGCAAAATCCAAAAAGGTAAAAAAAATGTGCACACTTGACTAGAAAGCTAAAATATCTGCATGAAACCATCTGATATGAATTGTGCAAATGATCATCACCATATATTTCTCATCATAAATCTTCCTCTTCTAAGTGATAGACTGTAAACCCAGAAAGTTTGTTTGAAGCACTTGCAGAAATATTCTTTAAATATACAAATAAATTTACATTCATTACAATTTGATCCTACCATCACTGTCTTTTTAAGAACACTGCACAGAATTTTCTGGAGTGAGCTACAGATTTCCAGAATCCTAAACCAGTTCTTCCACTGGGCTTTTCAAGAGTGAAAGCTGCCCGTGTTGGTTAAAGGCAACTGCACCCTCAGAAGCACCGTCAGTGGAAATGCCACAGTCTGATAGATTTATCTGCCTGAGCATAATAAGAATTGACATAAACCTTTCTTCAGGCTGTTACTTAGCCTGAGCCCAAGCTTTCCTAGTGTTCCAAGACACTCGTTTAACTTCTATTTTGTGTTTGCGCTCTGTTCCAGGAGGGCTGCGCCGAGCAGCCAGGGACAAGGGCCAAATTTCCTCCAGGTTCATGGATGCTCTGAACTGCTATTTTGTTTGGCTGGAACAGGGGTTTAGGGCCAGGAACAGATGTTCTGTATTACTGAGAGCGCCTGATCTTGAGGGATTTCCAGGCGGTCTGGAAGCAGAAGGCAATGAAAATCTAGCAAGAATATCTGCCTTCATTAGATCTTCAACCTAATGCTTGAAAAGCAAATGAGGTAAAATTATTTGGAAAAATAAATGGATAATATTCATGATGCTTTCTCTCCCTTCCTCAAATGGTTCTGTAATTTTCCTCATTTCAAAACTGTCTTTATTTTCTCATCTCACAGAGACACTTTCTGTTCTAGTTCTCCTGAGTTCTTTCCATATATCAAGCCTGAGCCCACCACCCCTTCCTCCTCTTTTGCCCCTTTTAATCACCATAAAATTCCGTTTCTGTTTGACACAGATCATTTCAAACTGCTCTCCCTCACTTCTTCCTATTTGCACTCTGATTATTCTAAAGAATTAGTCAAGATCCAAATTTTATCTATAGTTCTAGCTATTCTATTTTTCCCCTTCTTATGAAGTCAGGTTTGCATGGCAGACATTAGTGACATGGCTGAATTGTGTTGTGCCACACAGCGTCTAGGCCACAGACACATCATCACACAATCATGAATGGGTTCATTCATGAATTAATTCTATGAATTAGAAGCAGGAAGACCAACACTTGTATGTGCGCAGCAAGAAGGTACCCTAATGTACTAGTCATTTTCTATTCCTATTTTGTTTATCCACTAGCTGATGTCAATACTGAGCCTAGAGACTGGCTCAGCTTAATCTGCTGTCCTTTCCACCCATTTGGATTGGACATGTAAACAACTGGGTTTTTCCAGAAAGGTGCCTTCACGTCAAGGTAGCCACCTTTGAAAGCAACTGAGTCATGTTACTGAGTTATTTCCTTTGTTGTCAATTAGGACTTCGTTTACCCAAAACCAGAAAACAAACACCATAAATTTGCAAATAGATGATGGGAGAGATGCACCCAAAAGGAGCACAGCTTATGAAGATAAAATTTCAGGAAGGACAAACCAACAAACACTGCAAAAAGAAAAGGCCATAGGACCGCAGAGAAGAAAAGAAATCATAGACCTCTTCTTTTCTGATATTATGAGTTCATGAGTGAACTAAATTGGCACAACTCTCTGGAATAAATGATAGAGAAGACTTGAAAAGATATTTGTATAGCCTCACTGGCACAAACGAGCGGTCTGTCATAGAACGTGATGAAAAATATCTGACCATTTTGTATTTTCATTCAACATCTTTACACAAGACATCTCATGCAGACACCCCTTGGGAATCAGCACCATCCGCTGAAGTTGCTGGTACTGTAACACCACGAGGTGGCTGAGCCTCCCCTTCGCCCTGCGGAAAGGCAAGGCTGACCACAGCTCCCCAGCCCAGCTGTCTCCTCACCAGTACCAGTACCAGAAAGTGCACACACGCAGCGTGAGTCATTTATGAGGGTGATGTCATATTCTGGAAAGACTCCCGTGTCTTTCCTGAGTGAGACCTAAGAATATCTGAGGTAGTGAAAATTTCCATAGGATCTTTCTGGAGTTGATCTTGGAAGTCAGAAAAAAATAATAAAAAAAGTGCAAGCCAGACAGAAGAGTCTATCAGGGCTGAAACTAGCTGAGACCTTCAAGAGATTCTGGCCTTCGCATGGCAACAACCTCAGGGTGAGAGGTGACAGGCACAGGGCCTGAGGTATTTGGTGGGCATTGGATGGCTCATCTTTAGCATCATTGTCCACAAGTATTAGCCTCAATGGGCTCTTTGGAGAGACAACAGTGGGTTCTGGCCAGGCTAATGGCATAGCTCAATGTGCTTTCTGATGGGTAACTTAGATTCACTAATTGGGAGAACTGAGATGAGAAGGTGCTCCACAGAGCAGCAAAGGTGAGGAGGAAGATGTAGGGTAGCTCTCTCTGCTGTTTAGTATTTGTAGCATCTCAACAACTAGAGAGAACTGTTGGCAAGGCCACGCTGGGCTGGATGTGGTTTGAGTGCTCTTAGGTTCTTACAATTTTATTTCTACACATTGTGCCTGGTGCTGCACACATGCTTAGCCAAGGTGGCAGCAGGTCCAGAAGGGCTATCACCCAAAGAGAGGGCAAACACAATAGACAAAGGCAACAGAAGACCACAAAGACCAGGCAAGGCAGTGATGGTTCTCACCACAGAAACAGCTAAAGCATTGCCAAAATTTTTATAGAAAAAAGAAGTCAAAGTTTAAAGAAGATTTAGAGAACTAAGCATGATCCAGGAGAGGTGCCAGGCTGTCCATCTTCTGGGTGAGAGATACCAGACAGCAAAAGCTATCAGGTGAGCTGGTTTAAAACAAGCCTATGGACTAAGCCTGTGAACTGCTGCAGTCTCCAGGCAGGCAGGTGGGAGCATTATTGTTTAATTAAAATTTTGCCTAATTACCCTTATCCATTGAATTAAACATTATTATTTAAAAAATAAAAGCAAAAAAAAAAAAAAAAAAAGAGAGAGAAAGGAAAAGTCAAACCTCTGCCAAAGTAAAACCTCCTAAATGAAAACTATCAGACCTTCGAGACAAATTCAAGCATGTAATGAGATAGCTCGAGGTCTGCGTGCTGTATGAAGCCAAGGAACTCTATAGGTTACTTACAGAGCGGCAAGCTGCCTCACCGGGGCGTCTCGCGGGGGCTGCTGCCTGCCCTGCGCGTGGGCGCGCGGCCTGCGGCAGCCGGCACCACTGGCGAGCGGAGCAGAGCGGCCTCGCCAAGAAGCAGCGGGGCAGGGCCTGGCCATGAGGCAGTGAGGCAGGGCCTGGCCAGGCTCCCTGCGCCAGGGAGTGTGGAGGCAAGTGTCGATGTGGCAGGTTGTGTCCACGGCACCCCTTGCTGGCCGCGCTGGCACGCGTGGCCTGGAGGAGATTGCTCCCTAAGGGCTTGGAGCAATGGGATATGCTCAGCAGTCGGGAGGGAGGGGGAAACCGGGGATTTGAAGAATAGAAAAGGGGAAAGCAGCAGGACACCCCAGCAAAGGCCCTTCAGTAGGAGACTGTGAGGGCCCCATGGAAACATGTCAGAAAAGCCATGGAGAAATGTCAGGAGAGCAGTGCCTCTACTCAGGAGGAACGAAGAGTTACTGGAGACTCCATAGATCATGGCTTTTTTAGATAAAAACTTTGCAAGAGGAAAGCATCCAGGTGAAACTAGGCCGGGAAGGGGTTGTCTGCTTAGGAAGGTGGGCAACACAAAGGCTGCATAAGAGCATAGAGATGACAAATAAAGAGTGTCCATGTCCTAGAGGCAGAAGCCATGCTGCTAAACCCCTGTCTCCCCAGGCTAATGTCCCACAGGACCCTGCTCTACCCTTTGCTTCCTTCTCAGTGCCTTTAGCTACACTCAAAACAAGCAAAAGAGATGACCAGAAACATGGGAGTTATTTGTGCTTTGAAACATCTTCAAAGGTTTTCAAAGTGACTTCTGAGTCTACCAAATGATTCAGATCTTCTTCTATTAGTCTTCACGAGCTAAACCCAAACAGAGAGCTTGGCTGCCCATTTCCCAGTGCTGAGACCAATATTTTGTGTTTGGATTGCTTCCAAGCCGTCAAAAACTTAAAAATCTGCCACTTTTCTTGAGGAAATTTCAAGGAATCCCTGAAAGTTTAGAAGTGGAGACCTTATCAAAAAGCAGCAATTGCCTGAAAGAATCACTGTGGGAAGTGCCTCCAAGAACAGAGAAAGGGGGCTCATGACTAGGCAGAGCTGCAGCTTCAAGTGCTATAAAATTGCCCTTTGGGTAATTTTCCCACAGGTAAATAGACTTGAGGCTGAGAACTGCTGTGAAATGGTAAGTAGCTCCTGCCTAGTAAATCTGAATGAGCAGCAGTCTGCTGACAGGAGAGTGTCAAGGTTGTTTGATGTGGCTCCTAGTTTGGCAGGTTTCCAGTTCCAAAATTCAGAACTCCAGAATTCCTTTCCCTGTATTTTAGCTTGCACAGTAATTCTGTGACATCTCAGACGTCCGTCTGTATTCAGTACTGCCAGTCTGCTGTCAGAGACAGACTCCTCCACGTCTTCTGAGCCTAAACAATAGTTAATAACGTGAGAGAGTGGAATCCTGCAGGCAAGGGGCAGACACCTGCCCTTCAATATGCATGCCCTGCTCCTGCTGTCAAGGCAGATCAATGTTTAATGCGGCAGCCTTGACAGAGTACCGTTAATAAAGATGCAGAGAGCAAACAACAAAAACATCTGAAATAGCAAGGCCACATCACATTGCTTGTTCTCCAGGGATCTGAAATACATTGCACTGAATTTATGGCAAGCATTTAAAAAACGTATAAATAAGGCTTCCATTCTGGATAGCTACCTCAGGTGTAGGTAGATATTCTATCTACACCTATGTAGAAATTTCTGTGATTTCATGGTCAGTTTTGCCCAAGGGAGGGTTAGGACACCAGATTCGTAACCTAAGGCTCAGTATGTATACATCAACTCCTGCCAACAGTTAATATATAATGTTTTGTGGCCTAAACCACATTTCTCTTAAGGATTGGATCCTGCTACCATCAGGATCAGGTCTAATTGGCAACGAAAAATTCCTCTTCATCAAAAGGCTCCTAATAGAGCAGGTCCTTACCATATGCTTTGAGCAGTCAAGAAACTTCATGTTTCTCTTCCTTTCTCCACCACAGACCATAACCACACGAAAGTAGACAGTGCAAGCCACACGTGGCCAACAATTCTTTCTGAGTCCTGCTGCATGGAAGAAACACTATAGGATCCTGGTGTCTCCTGAAGGTCTCCCCACCTCAACCTCTCTCAAGTTATGCAGCTCTGAGAGCCATATATACCTCCACCAAACAACACTCCTGCCTCAGCTTCACTTTTCTGCTTAAAAATCACCCCTTCCACGAATACTCATTGTTTATCTCCCCAACAATGAGTCTTGCACTAAATCCCTGAACTGAGTTCCCAACTGTTGTCCAGGACACACAAGCCTACAGGCATATAAGCTTATCAAAGCAAGCAACATGTCTTAATTCTTTGCCTGGTAAACATCCTGAGCTTTAGGGAGTTCACTAATATCAATAAATACTAAGGTTTTATTCTCTGTGTTAAGGATAAACAAACCACCAAAGAGTTTTAGTTGAGAGACTTATCCAGACATCTGGCTGCTTATTTGCATCTTCTCCAGATTTTCTTGGCCAGTACATTCTTCTGTAAATCATGAAATTTCCAATAGATTTTTGGTTCTGATTCAATATTAAATATTGCAAGATGTTTTTTTCCTCCCACTCTTCCAGGACGTCTAACTCTTTTGCAGGCAGGAATCAGCATATAAAGAGGGTCATGAAAAGAAAGTTTTGATTAAGGAAAGTCAAGCAAATATTTGTACTTCAAAGGTTTTTTTTCAGCTTGGGTTGATGGTTCTAATTAGCTTCTAATGCAACTGCGCTAATGAAACCCTGCTTTGTGTGACTGTGACCGCCTGCTCACAGTTTAAGTGACTGGGACACTGAGAAGGAAAGATCCGGCTCATGTTCATAATCTGTTATTGTGGGTGACAGACATTTGAGTTACTCAACTTTGACTAAGAGATGAACTATTATTTCAGTTTCTGAGCCTATTTATCATCTGGGCTTCTGTGACTGCTTGTGTCATCTGCCTTGCAACAAAAATAGAAAGCAAGGAGGAGAAGACAGCTCCCAACTTCAATGGTATTGTCCTGTGCCAGTCTCCACAGGACACAGGGAAATTGGTCAGCTACTGAGGTGAACAGAAAGGGAGGACACTGATGCTGATGAGACAGCAAGGTAGAGATGAGAAGCTTACATTTAACAAAGAAATAGGAAAGGTGAGGAGAAAGATGTTGAGATATGGTGTGAGATGAAGAAAAAGACCCCAAGCACACGTCCCCCCTGCTCCTCTCCCCACTATTAACCTAGATCTGGAAAGATACAGCAAAAGATAAAGGACCAGATAGGGAGATGGAAGGAAAACACCAGGGAGAAAAGCTTATTAAAAACGAGCTTATTAAAAACAGGCTTCTAGGAATACAGATTTCACGCATTTATAAGAGTTTTGCTTTATACTTAGTTGAACAAGCATATGCTGGACCAAAAGTGGTTTTCAGCAGATTCAAAAGTGTCAACACACTTATCAGCAAATTGCAGAAAACAAAGCACGGAGCACACATTCAAGGTCCTCGACAGGTGAACTGCAAACAAAGGCAGATTAGATACCCTGCTATTGTCTGACACCTTCCAACTGATGTTCACTGTTAGCCAGTTATGGAGCACTGCTTTTGTTGACTGAAGTAACCGAATGTAGCGTAATTAATTTGAAAGCAATGCCTGTCAATTTTATCTAGGCAAAATATGGGCATTTATCTATGAAGGGATGAATTTTCCTCCTGAAGCATAGGGAGCTCGAAGCACAACTTTTGTTCCTGAATCTGGGTGTTGTGAAGTATATTGTGATTCCATATACTAGAAAGGAAGTGCTAATGTTAAATGCTACGTACTATAAAGTTTTAAACATCTCTGAAACATTCGCTGATTCATTTCTAGAGAAAGAGTCACAACATATTTTAAGACTTCCAGAGCCATCAGAGCAAGCCAGAACTCATTAAAATGGAAAAACAGGTTGTGATCAATGAACTTATTCAAATTATGGATCAAGAACTATACACAAAAGGCTATGCATCACTTTGCAAGATACTCAGTTAAATAACTGGGTTGCAATATTTGTATTAATAATTGCACTAGAAATTACTGCTCATTGTGTTTGATAAATCCAGAGAGTTAGTCCCATAAACCCTATTTCAGGTCTGAGACACGTGCAAAAAATTCCTCTGGTACAAATGGGAGGTTTGGGGCTGTATCCTGAGCTCACTAAAGCAGTCTGACCTGGCCAGAGCCCTGGCTCCAAACTCACCTATATGAGGCCTCCTCCCTATCATCCGCAGGAGGTCAGGACAGCTACTTTTATTATTATTTTTTTTTTAAGTGGCAACTCTCTGAAAAGCCAATTCCAAAATTCCAAAGAGGAAAAAATTTGAAATGTGCAAAATGGAGTAACTCCATCCTTCCCCATATGCTTGGGAAACAAAGGGCCAAGGAGCAGTGACACTGAGACTCTATGCTGGGTTTCCTCAGGGACAGCAGGCTCAGCACCCCTGAGCTACGGCTAGCAGAGCACAAGGTGCCCAACTGGGAACAGCAGAGCAGCAACCTGTGCTTGTGATGGCCTGGGCTGCAGGTCTAGGGCCATTTTCCTTGCTCTGCACTGATTTGGAAGAATAAATGCAGACGGAGTATTGATTTGGGAGAATAAACGAGAAGTACTGGCGAGTTTTTAAAACCGAGAAAGTTGGGGCTGAGATAGACCAGCCTGGTCAGGAGTGAAAAAGCAATTCTCCTGCTCCTGAAGCAACTCTAGGACAACCCCAGGCACATTCAGTGGTCACCCTCACTTCCCTTTGAAGAATATGTGTCTCATTCCAGACGTATGGACCAAAACTCATTCTCACGTTCAAGCCAGGTTTAGTTCCCTCTAATTTGCTTAAAATACCTGAGTTTTAACTTCACTGTGCTATTCCTCTAGTCTTGTTTCTCCATATCTTCTGCTTTCACTGATTTTGGACATTTTGTCACGCTGGGTCATCCGGTCTATCAAACTGCTTCATATCAGAATCATTTCATTCAACCATTTCATAAAAATGCAGTTATTAATATGCCAAGTACAGTGGTTCATTGCATCGGCATTTTCCTGAGCAGCAGACACACTTCACAAGCAACAGACCTGTAAGGTTTTGTTTGGCAACACCGATATGAAATTTTTGCCCTTTTGTCTTTCTCGTTCCTTTTTCCCCATAGATCTATTTGCTAAAATAAATTGAAATTCGGTAAAAGAATATAAGGCACAATTTATACTAGATATATCTGCAATTACTAACTCTGAATTAAACATATCCCTTCATGAATAATGAAGTAGAAATGGGCCAGAGGAAAAATGAGATAAGATCTTCAATCCATGTATTTTTAATTGCTTCATTATCTAAAATTTGGTATGAATAGCAGTAGATACAATTTGCTGTTAATGCAAAAAAAAAAAGAATGAGAATTTTCAACCAAATCACAAAAGGCTATCAAAAATTAATTTTGTGTGCTGTGATCATTGAAAGTGTAAGTGATTTTGTGGCAGAGTGACATAAAAAAATACCATTTATATGCTAATAATGAACAAGTCATATTTTTTCATTTTGATGCAAAATAAATCTTATTTTCATTTTAATGAACTGTAATGAATTATAAGCTGTTTCTTTTTATCTTTAGGTAAAAGCTGGGCAAGAGATAATGGAAGGTTGGCAAAAAGACCGTCCCTGAATGGAAATGGGATGGAGCAGAGCGTGACCCTCGTTGCGACCCGTTCAACTTTGCCAGCAACTCCAGGGCTCGCAGCTGAAGGGCAGCCCATGGATCTGTCACCTGGGAGCCCTTGGATCTGTCACCAGCCTGGCAAACAGAGGGGCACACTGCAAATGCACCAGGCAAAGAAAATCACCTGTGCAAGCTGGAGGAACAACACGTTTATTTTGTACAGGAACAACCAGCCTCTGAACAGAGGTTGCCAGCACCGGTCTGTGTATGAGGCAATAGGATGCTCAGGGATGACTTCCAAACTGCAGGTGGAAGTGCAGTGAGTCACAAAGTATTTGAGATGTATTTGTAGTCCCTAACTCTGAATTAAACATGGTCCTGTATGAATAATGGAACAGAGAAAGGCCAGAGGTACTAGGGAACATGATCCAAAGTCTATTAAAGTCAATGAAATGTCTAACATTGATGCATACCATATTAATAAATAATTATGTTTTATGTGTGCGTGCGTGTGTGGTAACTCTGAGATACCCCAGGCAGAGTCTGGATCTTATCACTTCTGCTGCTGTAGACAGCCCAAGCCACAGTCCCTGGCCTAAAGGCATCGCAATGGGAGCAGAAGGCAAGAGATAGGAAGCTGGATAAGAGCAGAGCAGGGAGCCCCTAAGAGCCACGAGATAACAGTGCTCAGCAACTGAGCGCAGCGGTTGCAGATTAGCAGCTGCTCAGACAGCTCCAAAACAGTCAAGCGTGCACCAGCACTGGCTGAAATCAATAGATACTGCAAACATTAAGCTATCCAGTAAAACAGGGCTCATCTTTTCCATATGAGCCAACAATAATAAAGGGCTACTTTTGAAGCTGCTCATCTTGTATCCAGCGCTCCTTGTTCACCTCGTGGGATTCCCTCAGGGTAACTGTGCCTGCCTTCAACCCAACTGGCTCCTTTCACACTCCCCATGCAGGAGCAAACTGCAGAGCTAGCCAAGACCCTGCCTCTGCCTTCTAGGGGTCCTAATGAGTTTGACAAACCAATAGGAATCTGAACGTCTGAACAACCTGAGGACCCATGAGCCGCTCCTCATCTTCAGAAAGGGAGTGTTTGCATCAAATAGAGAAGCAAACCATCCACATTTTGTGGTTACAGAATGGGAAGTACTGACTTGCAGCCATGGAAAAAGCCAACGGTGTTGTGCCCACAGAGGACAGTCCTTGCGCCTCCCTGTTCGTTTCCAGGCTAAAGGTGGGTTATTTCTCTGGCTGCTGCCCCTTCTGGTCTGCCCTCCACAAAATTTCCCTTTTCTACACCAATTTATTGGGGGGGAGTGTGGAACAGCCTGCTGAACATAGGCCCTTGTGAGCAGCCAGCTTTAGCTCTAGTATTTGAAATCAGCAAATGAAAATTCGAGGCAACTTCAGAGCTGTGTATTTTCTTCTTGCCCTTTTCCTTTTCTTTTTTCATTTTCCTCACAAGTTTCACTAATAATCTACACGGAAGTAGCAGCCAGTGTAACACCACACAATGAAGGATAGGTCTTACAGGTTAGATTTAATTTCTCAGACACTTCTGGACATCCCATGCAAACGATGAAGCAGAGAACACAGTCCTGATACTGTATCTGAAGGGAAATAACCTTTCACAACAGCACAGTCTGCATTTACTGCAATTTCCAACATAAACAGAATTGTGATCTCCCAGGGACTCCAGTGCAGAATCTATGTGCAGAAGACACTAGCAGAG
>JAVCKT010002435.1:0-17788 GCA_032273925.1 Rhynchotus rufescens
ACCCTGCGTGAGCAGGAGGGTTGGACTAGATGACCTCTGAGGTCCCTTCCAACCTTAAGCATTCTATGATTCTATGATTCTAAGAAGTGCAACTATTAGGTAACTAAACACAATCAAAATGACAGCAGCATGCTACCATAAGGAAATCAACTCGCACTAGAAAATTAAACTATATGTGAAAAAAAAGAAAAAAAGGTACCCGTGCAAAAATAATGAATGTTTAAAAGTTGAAATAGGAACAAAAATCCTGAAATGTTGAGTTTTTCTCAGAATCTGTTATGCAGTTGAATAGTTTCCTCAGCCATGTCAAGAAAAAGAATATTATACATTGTGAATGTAATTGCTATAATGAGAAAAAATAAAAATGAGGAAAACAAGCACATTGACAACTTCACAATGAATGATATCTCATTCTTTTTCTCTTCTGACAATTTGAGAAATTACAATATTTAATTTAAAAGCTTGGAAGAAAATTGTCTCTCACAATTTGAAAGAAATAACAGGATTCCAGCTGTTTCAACTTTAATGGTGTTTCTTTAGTTCTGTATGTCTAAACAAAATAGACCAATGAAAAAAATCTTTTTTTTTTTATTTTCATGCATTAAAATCAGATCATTATAGAAGTTGTTTTCCTGATTTATAAAAAAAAACAGAGAAAGGGAGGGAAAAAATAGGAAACAGTTACATCTTGTTTTCCTATAGCATTAGCAATCACACCTTACTATTCGTGTAACTCATGTGCCTCCCTCAAGCCACGGAGAATGTGCCATATCAGTAAAGTGCTGTTTGGCACCATTGAGACAGCCATGGTCAAGACACTATTTGAAGATGGTCCTTACCTGAGGGAAACATTTTTTATTTCAAATTTTATTTTCAAATCTTTATTTTCAAATTGCATTTAGTGCTGCTGAATAGAGCCTACATGTTATTCTGGAGAGGAAACGCTTGATCTAAAGCCCCTGGGAAGTCCTTCCATCACATTTGCTGTGCTTTGTTTGGCCCCAGATCTTTTGCTTGAAGCTGGCCACAGGGAGTCTACTGCCAGGCAGCTCCGTCAGTGCACAGCAGTTTTGTCCTCGTGAGACATCTTTAGGAGAGGGAAAGTGAGTTCTCTCTGTGCTGAGAGTGGCAATTGTGTCCTTTGAAGGGAAATGCACAAATCCACAGGAAATTTAATATATCTTGGGAGGCATCAGTACTAAGCTCAGTGCTAAGACTTGGATGCCAACCTCTTATAGGTTCTGTTCTGAGAAAACAGTATTCAAAACAAAACCACATTTATTAATTGGATAGAGTATTGTGGTCTTAGGAAAATAAACCCTATGCTTGTGTATATTTTTGTGCTTTTGTTCTTGTATCCCTCACTTGAAAGTGTATTGCTTGTTAATATTTCTTCTTATTCACTAGCAAAATGTTTAATGTCAGATTTTGTCATGTTGTCCAGTAGTTATAGAAAAAAATTATCTTTTTAATGTCTGTTGTTTCTTGAAGAAAAATTAGTTGATATGGTGAAAATACCCTATGCACTATTTATTCTTAAACAAAACCATATTCTGTCCCAGGAAAATCATAAATGTTTCATATCTATTGGATAAAAATACATTTAAGGAAATGAATATAGTCTCAATCATCTAGGAAAGAAATTTCCAACATTTTCTTTAGGGAGAGATGTTCTCTAAATTATAGCCTCACAGTTCATTTTCTTAAGTGGGCCAAATTGGCAGGGGGGAAAGTTATAATTAAGCTAAGCCTCTTCCACTGTACCAGAGACATTACTATTAGTGGCCATGTACTCTTGGAGACACTTCATTGCATGCAGCGTAGAGTGGCACTAGGACTTTTGCAACATTGTTTTTATAATATTATTTTTCCCATTCTGCATATTTGATGTGATGAATGAAAGATAGCATATATTTTACAGTGACAGTATCAGGGGCTCTACAAGTGAATTGTTAGAGATCATCAGATACAATAGCAATTGGACATGCCACAGGGATGGCATCATCTGAGCCATAACAGAAACAAATAGGTCTCTGTTAGACGATCTTTCCTTTGCATTGATAAGCTCTGCTGCTGTATACCAGCCTCAAAAAATAAAATGTTATTATTGAAAATGGAATCAGAAATGGCATATGTCATATTCAATAGAATTTTGGGATTTGCATGTGCATAAACAGGAATAAGAAAAACTAAGCATATGTTTATCAGTTGGGATTTTCTGTTGTTTCATTTGACACCTAAAACCTCTTTGAAAATGCTGTCATTGAAAATCAAAGTTTAAAAATCTGATTATTAGGCCAAAGTGTTGTTCTATAAGAGATACTGCTATAATAATTAATCAAAGCTATATTCTATTAAATGCAGGAAATATTCCATGTGCCAAAAAAATTGATATGTTATGTATTTATGCTGAAAATATTCCATGTTTTCTAAATTAAAAAAAAATACATTCAATGTTAATACGAAAACATCAACATCAACATCAGCATATGCAACAGATGCATAAAATGAAGATTGTAATCTCCCCACCTCTGTCCTAACCAAAGAGTACTATTAATTCCTTTCATATTGTTTTATTCCCCAGAATAATTTTCTAGAACATGATTGTTATGGTTATCTTCTATTTAGAGTAAGACTCTGGTTTTCTGATTCTTTCACTTTATAAATTCTTAAAAGGAAACTCTGGACATTTTTCAGTTAATATCACAACTCCCAGTGATACTCTACTAGTTTTTAATGCCAATGTGGATGACTTAGAGCAACTCAGCCATCTTACCCTAGTGTATTTTTACAAATCCTTTTGAATATTTTTTTGTTTATGGACATACTAAAAGAGCTAGTGAACTTAGAATGGGCAATGATTAACAGACTTCAGAGTTCAAATTAATTTTCAGCTATTGGGAAAATGAATCAAATGGAAGGAGAGCTTCGCCAAAGTGATAATACAGTTGGTAAATTGGTAGACCTCACAACACTCACAGACTTGGTCACAAGCTTATTACTATTCACTCAGCAGGGGCACTCTTTATAGCAGTCAAGGCCCTGTGAACAATGTGGTACATTAGAGCTAAATTATGCACCAATATCCTGATTTATGGGTAAGAGCTGCACTAAATTAAGCAGAAATTCTAAATTAAGGAGAAAATTGGAAATTAAAAGGCAAGGCTAATTTATTAGGAAATCATTTGCTAACCTCCAGTATTATGGAAATAGTTCTAAAAATAAAGCCCCAATGGAAAATATATAACTAATGGATAGGATTTTTGAAATACAAGAACTCATGGAAAGTTTAAGGACTCCCTAGAGCAGCTGTACTTCGTCCTCCCTTGCCTGCCCCCTGAACAATAATTACTGAACTTAAACTTTTGCAACCAAGAGTTTTAAAGAGCTGAAAGAGATTGCTGCAAGCTAATTTTAACTCACAATAAATCTTAGAATATTGACAAAATTCCAGAGGAATGGAAGGAAGATAATTTTGTTCCAATATTTTAAAAGGCTGCATGGTGACTCAAGTAATTAGAATCCTGTCATCATAGTATCAGTTATAGGCAGAAGGATGGAGCAAATTATGTGAAACTCAATTAATTGAAAAATTAAAGTAGGATAATTTAATTAATATCAATCAGATCTTGTGAAAATAATTTAATATGGGAAGTTTTTAGATTTTAGAAGTGGTAGATAAAAGTACTATTTTTGATATAATATGCACAGCAATTGTATAATTTTCCTTGCTATCCAAAATTAATATAATGTAAAATTAATGGTATATAGATTAAATGGTAAATGGATTAAAAATAAGTCAGCTCATTGCTAAATATAAAGTTTTAGTTAAAAATCGTATCACTGTAAAATAGACATGATTATTTCATTTTTCAGATATAAAGAGACAATGTAATGGTATTTCATATAAACATGATGATGATAATATTATTAATAATAATAATTCAGTCCTTTTTTCTCTTATTTTTACCATATATGGTATATAAAGATTTCATGACCATAAATTGAAACAAGACAAATGCATACTAGAATCTAGACACTTTTTAATATACAGTAAACAATTTATCTGTTGGAAGAATATAGTAACAGGAAGCTTTTAATGGATGACTGTTTTAAAATTTAGACTAGATCTTATTAAATATATGAAGTATTTCAGAGAGATTAATTCAAGACCCTGCAGTGATCTGGCTGATATTAATGAAATCATGGTAAAGGAACTTAATGTTTTGCCATTAAAATCTATTACACTATAAAACAACTCAGGAAAATGGTTTCATTCATATTGATCATTCACTGCCTTGCACTTTTGGTAATTTTCATGTGATTCAAGCAACATTCCTATGCATAAGCAGTTTTAGGACATTAGTACTCTCACTAGATACAAGATTGTTTCTTATTATCAACAACATTTTATACCAGCAAGTCCATTTTCCAGAGAATGATGATATGATCTAACCATCTGGAAACTTTGCACTTCTATGATCTACACAGCATTTCTTTTGCTTTGAATGGCTAATTCTAGGGCTATTTAGATCTCATTTTTGTAATGAGAATTCTTAATAAGCTCTCCATTTACAAACAGCAGCTACAGTTTTCAGCTTGATCAATTCTAATTTAGTTCTCATATTTTCTAGTTTCCAACACTTTCTTCTGTACTGGAAGTGTTTTGCAAAATAGTTGTGAACTTTAGGTTCACAAACTAAAATTTTCAATATACAGACAAAAAGATCATAGCTACTTTAAAACTATTTCTATTGGCCTAAATAACAAGATGAATCCACCTTGCATAGCATAATGTGTTGCATAATATAATCATACATAAAATTCTATAATGATGCAGTTGTACATGACCCTGGAAATACTGTTAGGTCAATCAACCTCTGACCATCTCTGACAAGTAGTAGCCTAGTAGAAATCTACTAGGCTACTTGAAGACTATATGCTTGTTCAGACTCTTTCAAGCAAAACTTTGGGAGGTTAATTGGCATATGCATGTAGGCTAGAACTAGACAGGACTAGAAGGGAGAAAGGATTCAGCTACTTTGAAAAGTCAACTTCTGAAGTACCTGAATATGGGTGTATTACAACATTTTTCCTCTAGAGGCGTAAATCTCAGAGCTAGAAAAATGATGCAGGTGGACAGCTAAAAGAAGAAAATCTAGGGGATGTGTCAGTTTATGAAAACAACATATGTGGTAGGAAAGTGATCGTCTGTTTAGAAACAATAAAATGCATGACAAACAGTGGTAAGGAAGTGGGATGCATCACTTCACATGAGCCTGGAGAGATGTCTCTGTCAGTCCACGGTAAAACAGCAGAGGTATACATGAATGCTTCTCTAGAGCCTGCTCGGGTTTTGTAGAGATAACAAGCCCAGGCAGATCAAGTCACTATTTAAAGTGTGTCATGTTCTCCTGCACATCTCTTCATTTCTCTTTTTATCTGGACTTCCAATTATCCAGAGTAATCCACTCCCTCACTGTGGAAAATGGACTATACTATCATGTTTATGCTATTCACAAAAGCTGACGGGAGAAAAATATTGCCTTTTAAGATAACCTTTCTAGCACATTAAGAAACAATTGCGCATACTAGAGATGGAATAATTAGAAATAGAATAGTCATTTTGATGCATTCTTTAGTAAAATAGAAACACAAAATTTATTTGGATTTGAGGAAAATAGGAAGCAAGCCAGCAGATTATTTATTCGTATATATTTATATGGAAAAGGGGAAAGACATTTCTTAGCTTGCTAAATGTGCTCTTTGCAATCACAGAGAGAAACACAAGTTTCTTGATATGCATTTTGGCTGATATTACATGAGAGGAAATCATGATCAGCACTTCTAGTTAGAGTGAAGGTGACATACTAGACAATTTTTTTTTTTAATTTCTGGGAAATGAGTTCCAAATGGTTCATAGTTCTGCAAACCGAAGGGATCCTCCTAGAGTACATCTCTCTTTTTCTGAAGAAATTTAAGAAAAAAAGAATACATAGAAAGTATACAAAGACCTCGTAGGGGTTACTAGCATGTTATACTATAGTAGGTGTCAAAGTATTCTAAGGAGTTATCAGAATGACTTTAGCAATTTTCCAGTATCAAACAAGAGAATTTACTTGAGCAGGGAACATGAACCAAGGGGGCAAACTAAGACACAAGATGTGAAATCAATTTGCAATAAATTTTCTAGAGAAATGGGCTATTCACTGAAGGGCACAAAATACTGTCTTGTTGCAAAGTTAATTTGAAAAATCCAAAGAGGGTTTATTCCTTACTTTCTATAAGAAATAACTGGTATGTACTATAAGAACACTAGAGAAAAGAGAAGAGCAAGCAGTCAATATATTGAAGTAATTTCACTGTTCTAAACATAGAAAAACAAATTCTGAGGCTGGCAAAAGTGCATGTAGTTCTCAATGTGTTTGGTCTGGTGATAATCTGTTTTTAAACTCTCTGATATCTAGATAGCAATTTTGACTATAGATGCACACATGTTCCATATGTGCATGAGAGGAATCTTAAGCATGAGGCTTTTGTCACTGAATTGAAAGTGACTTGATGTAGGGTCACCAAAGAGCTGCCACTCAGAACCTTTATGATAAAGAGTTTTTTTCAGGGGGACTATGAAGCAAGGGTGACATTAAAATATAAGAATCATGTAGCACCGACTTATAACTCCATAAATAACTGAAGATTTAATCAAATTTTCAAAAGAAATCAGAAGGCAGTTGAAGTAAAAATCAATATTCCAATATTTCCAGCAGGTCTGGTTAACATTTCAGTCATCTTGATTACAGAGTTTGTCATTTAAAAGTACAGTATAAACATGTAATTTACCCTTAAGTAGTTAAGAACAATAAAGTATCACAAACTCACAGAATGGTTGTGGTTGGTAGCGACCTCTGGAGATCGTCTAGTGCAATTCCTCTGCTCAAGCAGGAACACCTTGAGCATGTGGCACAAGGTCATATCCAGGTGGGTTTGGAAGATCTCCAGAGAAGGAGACTCCACAACTTCCCTGGGCAGCCTGTTCCAGAGCTCTGTCACCCTCACAGGAAAGAAGCTCTTCCTCATATGGAGATGGAACTTCCTGCATTTCAACTTGTACTCATGACCCCTTGTCTTGTCACTGACCACCCCTAAGAAGAATTTGGCCCCATTCTCCCTACATTCTCCCCTCAGGTACTTATTCATATTGAATAGATGCCTCTTTTAGTCTTTTCTTCTCCAGGCTAAACAGGCCCATCTCGCTTAGTCTTTCCTTCATACGATAGAGGAAAGAGTATGATAGAATAATTCTAGCATAGATTTTACAAAATTCCAGTTTATGAGTATGTCACAGTGAAAATGTTAAAAAGGTATATTCCAGTGTAAATACGAAAAAAATCAAACTTAATATCACACTTAAAAACATTCTCCACTTCTTCAATGGGAAGACATGCATGTTTTTTTCCTCCTTATTCACAATTGTTGTTTTTTTAATATCTTGATTAGCATTCTACTGTTTTTTAAAGTATAGGCTGAGCAGAATACAAATGTGTGGTCTACTGTACTTCTTTCACCAAAATCTTCCCACAAAATTAGATTTCCATGGAAAGATATCTAAAATTACACTCTGTATGATTTTTATTTCAAAAATACTAATTGCAATTCAAGAATGTCTTTAGCATTTTCTCTGTCTAAAGAAGAGCATTGCTCTGTAATCACTACTTGATGGATTACAATCAGCATGTCTAGACAAAGGAATTCCAGGTTTATCTCCCAGGGAAAGTAGCAAGCAACAATTATGCAGCTTACCCGTTCTTAATAGATTCTTATTTATTTATTTAACAAAGAATGCTCCAAGAACTTGAAAGCATCTCAGTGTTCTCAGATGATGACAAGTAGATCAATAATAATATATGTTAAATTGCTTTGCGATATCCTGGAGAGAAAGGAAATCAAGCAATGAGTTAATTAATACTATTTTTTCTTGTTTTGGTTGCATTTGATTCTCTTACCATATATATGGATCATTTAAGGAATTCTATTCTGTGAATATAGAATAAAATACCTCTATCTTTCCTTTACTCATCTTTTTATTAGATTTATTATGTTCGATGCCCTTACATTTTTTTGAAAAGCCATAGGACAAGGTCCAGCATAAATTCTTGTTACATTTTATTGATTGCCATGCCCCTAAGCATTGCAGAGGGAAATAGAATGCGTTCAATCTAATGTCATCTAATACAATGTTTATTTCTAAAGTCAAATGACTCTTTTTACTGATCACAGCAAAGATTCAGAAGCAACACCTCACACCTACAGAATTTGCACACCACCCAATATCCTATTGTTTGGATAATTTTCTTCTTACTCAAGTTCAGAAACATAAAAATGTGGAGAGAGGTTCAAAACTTACTGCTAAAGCTTATAGCTAAAATTTTATTCTTGATTTCTATGAGTGAAAAACTCACTTTTTTAACTTTGTTTTCATTTCTCATGTGTTCTATAGTGTATTTTTCACTCCTAGTTTGAGTATTTTATAACAGATCAGCAGACAAAACTTTTTTTAAAAAAAAGTGAATTAACATTTCCATATGTTGAATGTTTAATTATGAAGTTTACATTAAGATTTCTTGAACATGTTGCTGAATGCTGCAAAAAAAAAACAACAAAAAAAAACCAAAGCAAAACCAAAACAAAATCCTAACAGGCATATTATAAATATAGCCATATGAGGAACAGCAGGTCTTAACCCCTAGAATACGAATGGACCTTATATAATCATTAGATTGCTGAAAAATTCTCATTCCTTCTTCATTTCAATCATAGGTCTCACTGTCTTCACATTCAGCTTGCAACTTGGCTCTACATTTGTTTATTTCTCAATTGAATCCTAAAACACTTAATATGAATAGATAAAATCTGCATTTTTCTTCTGGTTCCAATAGAAATAAAGACTTTCCTATTTAGACTTTTCATTTTTGTTGCATTTTTTTTTATGTTCTTCTGAATTTTTACCACAGATAACAAAATATTCTTTGTTAGGGAATACAACAATTCCTAGGGAGCCAGAAATACTTGACTTGAAAATTTCAAAAAGATACTTGAAATTCACAAGCAACTTTAGGTCTCGGCTTGCTTCCACAGTCAGTATAAATGGTACTGGACCAGCATGTCCAAATATTATATCTGTATTCACCCTTTGTATACCTGCAAATGTGGCAAAATCACTAATGTTTGTACATGTTTAGGAGCTTTCATGTTTTTCCTTCATAGAAATTTAATTGTTAAGTAGGACTATATTTATAAAAGTAAATAAAAGGGTTTTTTTCCTGCATAAGCTTGGGAATCATTTTCCCACATAAACATGTTATTTCTAGTAGTGTGGATCCAAGTCTTGAAAAATGAAGAGCCTAGTACATTTCTGTTTCAGTTTGGATTTGTAGAGTTTCTACTGAGAAATAGAGATCATTTTAGGGGTTGTGATGATGGCCATCCTAAAAAGGAAGATGCTTCAGAGAAGAAGTGCACTTCAGTGTCTTGAGCTATGAAATTGTTCAGAAAATCTTAAGTGCTTGGCTTCTTTCTGACCACAAAAAATATTGCAAAATACAAATCTTAATGGTGTGTAACACTAATTGATGTTTTAAAAAGAAAGGTATGATATGGGTACCTCAGTTACGTTTCTTGGATAGGGGCACAGACGAGGTCTTATATTCCCATACAAAATGGGAATATAAAGATGGGAATTCCTAAAACATGGGCAAGAGTTTGAATTCCAGCATGGGGACTTGCCAGCTGGAGGGAAAGATCACTCTTCTGGAGAAGCGAAGCAAAGAAGCATCTGGGAGGGAAGCGTGGCAATCAGTATAGAGCAGTATCAATATTTCCTGGCATCTGACCTGACTGTCATTCCCTGACCTTAGAAGAGGATGCTGTGCCAGCTCTTGCCCCATGATCCCTACTCTGATAGGGATAGCTTCCGTGCTTGTACCAGAATCAACTATAATTACAAGTGGTGATTTATTCGTCTTCTGCCAAGAGGCTGCAGCAGTATATAAGGCAAATGAATGCTCCTCTGTGATGTTTGCAGTCTAAGCATATACCTGTGGAGCAGTCCCTTCAGCACTTGCTGTGCACAGCAGGGATAACTTAGCCAATCCCTCTGCTAACAGCAGCAATTTCACAGAAGGAGCCGAAGTGTGGTCGGCTAAATTCTCCTGCCATAACTGAAATATTCTCATTCTATGAAAACTGACTCCTTGGTTGTCTGGTCCCACAGAGAATCCTGTGCCTGAAATCCTGCCTCTCTCTCCACTGCTCCCACTCTGACAACCACCTCAGAACACCCTCAACCTCATGTGAAACCACAAGGGGCAAAAGGAAAGATGTTGTCTAAACGTTAGAAATACTACCTGTTTGCTTGAATAAAAAGACTGACAGGAAAAATCTGTTTCATTCTAGTGCTATGGATTGAGGAAGCCAAATGAAGCTCTAACACTGTGCATGCGCATTATATTTTAACTGACATTTTTCCTCTGTGCCATTCATGTTCCTAGCAAGTGGTTAAACGTTCTCAGAAAATCTAAATGGTATATTTGTGTGTGTGCATTTTTTTAGTAGATCTGAATCACTTTAGCTGTATTTTTGGCAAACTTCATTCACTTCATCTTCTTGACATTTCATTATATTTTACGATCACAAAGTCAACTCTCCAGCAACAAAGCGAAACATGGCTCTTTGAAATAAATGTTGTCATTAACAAGCCATGCCAGGCACAGTGACAGATTTGCAGCTGTAATGAATAATATTTCCCACAAAGTTCTCCTGTCTGACAGAAAAGCTGTGACATTACTGCAGGCAACAGTGTTGGAAACTATAAGATTGATTGATGCAAGTAGATAATTGAAACCTCAGTATCGTCACATGCATGTCAGCCTCACAACCAAACTACTACTCTAAAACAACATTTATCATGTAATAGCCTGTCCGTGAATAACCTTCACACACACATACACACACCTGGAAAACATGGAATATTTCTTAGTGAATATAAGTTACCTACTGATAACTTATCCTAACTGATAAATCAAGGGTGGGTCTCTAAAGCAAAAATTAACTCAATTGCTTCTAGTATCTTAAGTTCCTGGACTCAGTTCAACATTGTTGCAAAAGCCAAGAATACTTAATAGGAAGTAGAGATGAGCTGCAGTGCACCTTTGACAAAGTAAGTGATAGCATCATTGTCGTGTCTGAAGGCCTGAAGCTAGACATGATAATTCATATTTATCCTTGTCTAGATAAGAGAAGTAAGTTTCAGAGGGTCTGGGACTCTAAAAGTAACAAGTAATTAGTACCTAGGGAAAAATGCTTAATGCAAGGCATCTAAATGATTGGATAACAGTTTTTTTATTGATTTCAATGAACTTCACTCTCAAATTTGGAGTCATGTCTATGTCATGTAATTTAGCTGAAAAAACAGCTAAGATTCCAGATACCAGTTTGAACCTGTCTACAATTATATTTAATAGTTATTAATAGTTATTAATTCTAATTATCACATAGCAATTGATCTAATCTGGAAAAAGTCACTGATACAAATTCCAGATAAAGAATACTGAAATTCTAACTGTAAATTAATAGTATTTTTTTAGAAAAAGTATTCCATTCATTTTTATGACACTTTTAGAGTAAATCTTTTAGTTAATATAAAGGAAGGGAAAAAAAAACCCCACTAACATGGTATTTTTTAATTCCAGCAATTAAAATTAATTATGTGAATAAAAAGTGACATTAAACAATATTTCAAATAAATTTTATTGTTTCTGATTTCTTAGTAATGTTAAACTGAATGTGTTTTACAATTTATCATGATTCTGCCATTTATTTACCATTATTCTATGCACAGTTCTGACAGGAACTGAGCATAAAATGGGTTAAATTGTCAGCCTCTTCTGAGAATCTGGCCTGTCTCTTTCTATTTTTGTCTTCAGCTGATTTTCTCTCTAGATATATCTCTCTTCAAGTTCCCCCCAGGCCTTTTTCAATCTCCTTAAGTTTTTTTTCTTTCTTTCCTCTACATGAGTTTTCTTTCAACTGTTCTTACAAGCTGTGGACAGATTCCTGCAGTTCTTAATCATTCATCATGCTCTCAGAAGAAGCTTTGGTTGACTTCACTAAGGGCAGCACAATTTCACCCTGTGGTTGTGCACTTTTCCTTACGTCTCTTTTCCATTTCATTTCATTGACTAGAAATTTGATTCAATTTTTCTGCTCTGGCATGGCTTCTTTAATACCTGTAAATCTTTTCTGCTGCCTTTCTTCTCCATTATTTTTTCTCCCCCTCTTCCTTCCTACTGGTAAAGTAAGAAGAGTGAATAAGGGAGCTGACCTTTATTTGAGTTGAAGCCAGGGACAACTACTGGCTGTTCTCAGCAATGCAGGAAGGGGCACATATAAGTTTCTTTTAAAGGAATTCCCTGCATGATCACTTTAAATGCAGATCAGCGACTAAAATACACAGTATAACTTTCAGTGTGCATCTTTTTAGATTTTTTTTTGTTTATTAAGCTTGTCATTGCTCACTACTTTATAAGTAGAGAGTTAAATCTATATTTATGCTATTCTATTTAGATTTTGTTTCCATTTGATTTAAATTTTGACTCAGTACATTTTAGTTCAGATTCAGAGCAAAATTTCCCTAAAATGGAAACAAATTTTAATTGATCTAAATTTAAAGATCAGAAGTTAAATTTAAAAAAACCTTTTATCATAAATGCATTTATTAATTTTATATTCTCATGAGTTTTCCTGATAGTTCAGATTATATCTGATAATTATAGAAATAATATATTATAGAAACTTAAATTTGTGTCTTTCTGAGCTCAGTGTTATCAGATGACCCTCCTAAGACCTGAAATATTAATGATATTCCCAGTTGTTAAATCACTTGTTTACTGAGAGAGACACTTAAAAGTAAATGAAGCGCTGGTTCAATACAACCTCTATGTATATTTGTGTATGTATATTCACACTGTTTTGCATGAAAAAAAAAAAGATAGGTAATAACAGCTGAGGCAAAGTACAAGTTGTTAAGTGTTTTTTTAGCAGAGGACCTGAAAATTTTCTTGAGAACTTTTCTTGAAAACTTTTCTTTCTCCTCTCCTCTCCAGAGACTACGGACCAAGGAGATGTGTTGTGGAATATCCTGCTCCTCTCAATAGATTTTAATTCCCTAATTTGTATTCGAAATGTTTTTAAAAGATGAAAAGGCACAAAACCAAAATCTTGCTTCTTATATATATGTGTGTATATATATATGTATATGTGTATATGTGTATGTATATATAGATAGATATATGTATATATGTATGTGTGTGTGTGAGTGTATGTGTTTATAGAATATTATATAATATATATTATATAATAAGAGACTACAAATAAATTTTGTCATTCACAAAACTCTCTTCTACATAGTTGTAATGAGCAAATCATTGCATATAAATATATACTATATTTGTAAATAATGTAATTGCGAAGATGATAGAGTAGTCTTTAGAATAACTCATTTCAAAATATGGTTCTATTAAAGAGACAGATTATGTGAAGATGTGAGGGTAGGAATCCCTCTCCTTTGACTTCCTGCACAGGCTGATTTGACCCCAGACTTTGTAGTCCCTTTCCATTTCAACTGATTACCCAGGTCTTCCACCAGCTGCTCACTGACAGCTTTCAAACCAGTAAAAAAACAGTCAGCTTTTCTAGCACTGAACCATAAAATGCCAAATGTCATTACAGACATAAAACTCTTCAATGAAAAATGCAATATTATATACCAAGTAAAGTAATGCAATAAATAAATAAATTATATCTCTGCCAGAAATTAACTCTTAATGCCATTAAAGTAATGAAGCATAAGGTCAAAGGAAAGGAAACAGGATTTTAAATTAGTATTTTCATTGTGATGATGGAACCACTGCTGCGACCCCTAATCTGCTCATGCTGACAGACCCATTATCTGCAATTATTCTTTATTCAAGTGTAAAGCACCATTATGCATGGAGCTTTTGCTACTGCAATAAAAATTTTAAAAAGCTATGTATTGTATTTAACAGCTGACTTCACCAAGCTATAGTGTCCTACTGTAAAAAGTACATTCTTAAATTTGCAATCATAATTTAGTTTTTATACTGTCCTTTTTCAGAAATAGAACCTCTACCTGAGCACAAAGATTTGCACCAAGGGCTCTTTTTAACGGAATAAGTCTGAAAGTCCAAGTTCATATATATGTGCGTGTGTGTGTGTGCATACCTAATAAATTTATTCATAACATTTCTTCTGGAATGTGTTGCCTCATGTGAAGCTCATTTTTGCAAAGCAGTAAACAGCCAAGACTGATTTTGTATTCTGTAGTAGATATAACATTTTTAAAGAGTTTTCTGTTTGGAAGAGCTGGTCTTGTCTCATTCTGTTTTACGAAGAGAGAATAAACAGTTGCCGAAGGTACTGCCAGATAACAGTGATACTTCCTGGAATTTTCAGTATTCTCACTGATTTCCTTAAAATTACCTTACAAAATAATTATGTCAAAATAACTTGAAATCAGTGGACATATCTGTATGTCGAAATTATTGACACTTTGATATTTACATATTTGGGAAAGAGAGAAGAAATCTATTTTCAAATAAATCATTTGTTCATGTATCTAGAAGAAAAGCTATGCACTAGAAAACTAATACAAAAAAAAAAAAAAAAGTAAAAAGAAGAGCTAGGTCTCCTTCTTCACACAAGCATAGACATGATGAGAGATGGTGAGAGTAGGAGTGAATTAGCTCCTTGCTGCAGGGACAGAGATCCTTGTGGATGCAGGATGGAGATGTCAAAGTAGCCAATACACCACAGCACACCACACCTGGCAGGATGATCTGATCAGTACTGGTAAGAGCTACACTGTTTAGGACTCTGTAGGTGGTACTGGGGACAAACATGAAAAAGCAGAATGGAGAAGTAACATGAAAAGAAAGATATAATACATTTCATAGCACATTGACCTGGCTACACCTCTTTTTTTTACCAGAGTGAAGTTGGTGGCTTCAAGTTCAAATATATCTGCACCATATCCACTGTCCACATTGTGTAGACATCTCCTATGAAGTAATATCAATATTTACTAGGATATTGTCTAGGTAAAAAGATCTTGTTGTTGAAACATTAGGTCACCGGTGACTTCAGCTGCATCACTGTCAAGAAAGCAGAAACTTTGTATTACTTTTTATGTGATATCTATGACTGAAGATTATTGCTCCATCACTTCTGTGCATTTATGAAAGGTCAACCTGAATGAATAGTGCTTGATTTAAAAATAATTCATTCACAGACACAGAATGTTTTGCATGATGATGTGTAAGTGCATTCAAAAGAGAATGACTAAAATATTAGGAAAAAAGTATCTACCAAAGGCTGACAAATATAGTGGCATATTTGCAGCAGTCATTGAGGAAATCCCTAAACTTCAGATTTCTGAACGCTGAGAGAGATATTCAGGAATGGATCCACTTATGGTTATCCTATTGTTCCATTTTTTCCTTATGCATCCATATCTGGAAGGATGATCCAATATAACTAATGTTAAGGCCTGGCTTCAGGGCTAATGTGCCTGGGGAAAAAAAAAATAGAAGAAGGAGTATTTCCTCAGAAATGTATCTCCAGATGTAGCAGAAGAAGTTTGTCACATGAGTTTACCTCCTTTAAGGGTCTGTTTGTTGTGTGTCAATGTGCATCTATCAGGACTACAGAGTCACAAGTCCTCAGTCAGTGCCTGGCTGGTGCTTTGGGTATTCCTTGTCTCATGTTTGTCTCATGACAAGGAATGAGCACGGTTTTGCATGGAGCACAGTGTGAGCACAGTTTTGCTACTGAAGTGTCCCTACTTTACCAAGGCCATTACTAGAGAGGGCCATCTGCCCAAGCTGAATTCCTGGAAAAACTTCATGTTATGTGCAACTTATAGTCTCTATCGCACCCGTTGCTTCTTTCCTGTGAAATACAGAAATAACATATAGTAGATAGGAAAACAAAGGGAGTAAAGTAATGATTCAATTTAGTTTTTTTTTTCTAGAACTAGACAAAACTAGGCACAACTATTGAAAACTAATAAAAATCACACTTGTTCCATTGTATAAAATTGACATAGAAATACAGAGATGATTAACAATGTCTAAAAAAACACCCCACATTTTGCTTATATGGCTTTTGATCTTATGACTCACACTTTGCCCAGCTTTTAATATTTCTGAAGTCTGTCACAGTAATGTTATTGCATTTTGTTTAAATATGAGCATAAATCCTAAAAGAATCTATTTAATATAGACTTCTGTACCTGTTTACAGCCTCCTTGAAGCCAGTGAGGTTCTGTCTGAGCAGAAACCTGGCTCATATATATGATCAGGTTATTGAGGAACCTTGCATCAAAATTAATACCAGTAAAAGCACCATAAACAAGCTTTAGTAAATTGAAGAAGCAAGGCTGCAATTTGCCTTGTTCAGCTTCCAGTTTTATGACACAAACTTTAAACCTCATAATCAAAAGGCAGCGCTTTTGAACAATTTTAGCTGAATCCATGGAAGGGGGTGAGGATGCTGAGAGAGAGGCCATCTCCTGGTCCTCACTATGTGTGCCTGGCACTCTGGCAGGTACTAGCAGTGAGAATGCCTTTAGAAGCCATGGCTGATGGGTGCAAGGAGGGTGGCACCTGCACACATTCACCTTCATAGTGAAGATGTGGAAGGATGAAGTGGGCTTCACACAGATGGCATCTCTACATAACTCAGTCAACAAGCTCTAAGAAGTCTCTGTCGAGCAGTTAGTCAAATGCCGGCGTATTTTCACAAAGTCAGAACCCCCATATGAAAAAGCCCGAGGCATCTAATTTCCTCTGCCAAATTTCAAGCCTTTGGAGGCATTAAGGATTTTCAGTGAAAAAGGAGTTAGAATGATGTAATGAGCAAAGTAACATATTGTTTCTTAATCAATCTTCAACAAAAAGAAAGGCAGGCAGAGGAGAGGAGAGGAGAGGAGAGGAGAGGAGAGGAGAGGAAAAAAGAAACTGAGTTTTCTGTAATAACTCCCCAAAAGTCAACAGATTTCAATCTAAGTTTAGCAAAGTTAAAATACACTAAGCATGACTTTTTGCACTGAAAGGAAACAGGTAGCCAGAATAGGATGAATCTATGTCTCTTCTGTGAGTGATATAATAACAAGAAGCCAGATGAATAGAACAAGGGAACAAGGGGATATAGGTATCTTAATACTTTTCTGCTTCTCAGGCCTCCTCTGTGTATGGCAGAAAAAAATTTGGACTTAATAATAATGTGCATCCTAAAATTATTAATGAAGTCTACTTAAATTTCATTATCATACAAGGATAATGAACAGTAAAAATGGGCAGGCAACAATAGTATGCAGTATGCTGACTTTAAAATACCTACATATACTGTTTTAAAGATGATCTCTATTCAACCAATGTCGAGCTGAATTTAGCACACCCACCTTTGCTGCCAAGCAATTTGCTCGTATTGTCTTCTCACTGGGAGAAAGGCCATTTCAATAGTAGTAATGCCGACATGACATATAATTTTAAAGGGAAATAACTTGTACTGCAAATTCACTTTGAATTGTTCAGTTTTATTTTTCTTAGATACTTGGATGATAAAGTCATTTGTGAGTGTGTTAAATGTAAGCTACTCACATAAAGAGATATGAAATTCAATGCTTTTGGAGGATAATATGGTATGATTTCAC
>JAVCKT010002437.1:0-18240 GCA_032273925.1 Rhynchotus rufescens
CGTGCCCGGGCTGCCTGGGCTGTCCGGCACCGCGGCGCTGCTGGGACGGCGCTCGTGCAGCTCCCAGCGCCTCCCCTGCGGTGAGGCTGAGCGCCGGCCTCTGGGGTGCCGCAGCGCGGCCCTCAGCGCCTGCCCATCGGCCTCCGCTCTGCGCCAAGGCAGCGAATTTCTTCCCCCCGCAGGTCCCCGAGCCCCTCTCTGCTGCTGATTTCGGGGTGAGACCCACCTGCGCGAGGCCAACGGGGCCGCTGCTGAGAGCGGCGGCACTGCAGGGGCTTGTGTAGGGTGTGTGGTTCGCGAGGGCAAGAGGTGAAACCAGGGATGAGACCGAGTACGTTAAGACCGAGACTACTGCAGGAATGTGCACATGAGATTCCTTTTTTGTTATTGGCTGGTTGGTGTGAAAAACCCTGCTTGTGTTTTGCAGCACATTCCTGCAAGTATCCCAGTACAGCTTCCCGAGTGCTGCATGCAATTACAGATGCATTTGGAAAAGAAACAAAAAAAATCAGGGAACAGACGTAACTAACTGCTGCGAGTAACCGGTTCTTCCTCTTACACTTCATATTGCTCAAGTCGGGCTTGGCACCCCTGCAGCTTGTTCCATGTATTTCAGAAATCCTTACCATTAAGGAGCCATCACAGAGGCATTTGTTGTTGCTGTTTTTCTCCTGCCTTCCTTCATTTTTAATAGAGACCAACTCAGTGTAGCATGAGGCCCTTGACAGGTTGAAGGAGTATTCCCAGTACCGGGAATCTGGGGGAGGCTGTTCGGGGAGGTGACTCGCGGGCCCTGGGGAGCATCCTGAGCGCTGGGCACATCCACCTCGTGCTCCAAGCAGCCCGCCCTGACAAGGGTGACTGTGCTGCAAGCGCAGCCTTCTCGCACGGCCTCTGCTCCTTAGTGCTCATTGAAGCTGCCAGAGCAACTTCCCTACTGTGGCCTTGAGGAGAAACAACAGTTCACACAGATGGACAGGTCAGACACAAACACAGGCTGAGAGTCACTTTTACAAGTTTCTTTATGAAATTAAATGTAGCCCCTGGTCTGGGGGGAGATATAGTGCAAGAATGACTTTGTACATGCTACTGAATTCGGGTATCCCTGGATGACCAGACCTTGGTCAGCTACAGCATCGGCGCACGCTGCATCTTGCTGCCCAACGCCGCTCCTAGGGCTGCTCTTGGGCTAAGAATTCAGTCAGTATGGCTTCTAACTCTCACTATGGTAAGGCAAATCTTTCCTTTTGCTAACAGAGATTTAAATGAATTCTTTTGGCCATAGTTTTGAAACCTGGGTACCTAAAGTGAGGCTCTTAATGCCAGATTTCAGCCTTTTATATACGGCCTTAAGTTTGCTTTTGCAGGTGTCAAACAGCTGCAAAACAGTAACAGCCCTTACACTGAGGGGCTGGGGAGGTGCCATAGCAATCGAGCTGTTGGTTTTAAGAACTGAACAGTTCCCACTTCTGGGAACTAGGTCTGCCAATATTGACCTTTTTGTTTAAAAAAAGGAAATCAAACAAAAGAACAGACAAAACAGGCATCAAGTTAACAACATCTGACAAGACCAGGTACAGACTTACAAAATACACAGTTCTGTTTTTTACCATAAATAAACACATTACAAATAATGAGTGTTTTCATTGGCCAGGAAATACGGCAGAATGATGGAGAGAAGAGGATCTAAGGAATTGAGTACGGTATTAATTTAGGCACATTTTTCTCTAACTTACATAAGTCAAACCTCGCTAGGGAGATTCTTGAATTTTACTCATGCTGCAGGTTGATTGGCACCGTTAACATACTATTTAGTTCGCCTGCATGTTGAACTAAAGGAAAGAAGAGGGTCACAGTGCAGTACTCACTGTTGTCTGAGTGCCAGCAAAGGCTAACTGAGTGGTTAGGAGTGTAGGATCACGGCCTTGATGAGACACGTGGGCGGGAGGAGAGTGGAAGGGTCTGCACCCCCAACGCTGTTTCGGGCCAGCAACACCGAGCTGGGGGCTGAGCACGTCAGCGGACGTGGAGCTGGTAGCTGCATCCGCTGCCCTCCCCTCTCCGGCAGCTGCAGGACAGCAGCAGTGGTCACAGCTGGAAGGAATGATTTGGAATGCGCCTGACACGCCGAGTCTTAGCAGCTCCAACACTTCAGGCTCCTGTGATCTCTTCCCGGAAGGTGGCCTCTTGGGCGCTGTGCAAGACTAGCTCGATGGGACCGGCACACGCAGTGTCCCACCTTGGAGCCAGCGCGCTCAGTCGGGTCTGCAAAATAAATAGGGCAGGAAGGAGCACATGGGCCAACCTCTGCAACCAGAGGCGTGGAAGAATCTGGGCTCCCTCTCCGGGGAGTGTGGGATAAAGTGCTTTCGCAGAAGGATGGAGGCACAAACGCGGCGCGGCCCCTACTTCCGAAAGGGGGTCAGCCTGCTGATGTTCTGCCAGAAGTTCGAGGGCTTGCGCTTGGGCTCTGCCAGCATGAAGACTTGCTGCTGCGGGAGCGTGGTGGGCAGCGTGGGGTGCTTCTGCCGCATCAGAAAGTCATAGTAGGGCCGGGTGACGGCTGCGACCGCAAGGAGGGGGAACACGTCAGTTTAGCACCGGTCCCTGCCCCGCACCCTGCCTCTTCCCTGCAGAATTGCAACTGTTGCTGCAACTAAACCACGGGCAGGCGCTCCCTGTGCGTGTGGGCTCTCACCAAGGCTCTGTTATTCCCACATTGTCCCCAACAGGCCAAGGGCACACGCAGGGACAGGCTCTGCTGTGGTGGCCTTTATAACCTGCCATATCCCAGGGTCACTAAAACTGGCTCCCTCCCATCATGGGGATGGCACGTGGCCTGCAGCGCCCGGCTTGCAGCCTCATCCCACAGCTACACTTTGACTGGAAGCTGCTGCTCGGGTTGCACTGGGTTAGGTGCAAAGCCAGTTGCCAGGAGTTAGGAAGCAGCTTCCTGACTCTGGCTTCTTGAAAATGCAGGAACGGTTCTGCAGCTGGTGTCGTGCGAGCGCACCACCTGCCTACCCAAGAGCTTATGCCATTTGATCAAAACTATTCTCCCCAGTAAAGCAGGGCTTATTCTGAATTTACAAAGTACATGCAGATTCTGAAGATGGTCAGTTACCAGCACCAGTCAATTAAATTCACTTCTGCACAGGAGCGAAAAAGAGTTTTAGCAAGCAAAAAGATCATTAAACTCATCTAGAAAACTTGGCAAAATTGTCTCTAAGCCTTGCCAATGTGTTTTGTAAAAGAAGGATGTCACTCCTACCTTTCTTTCTGCCTCGAGGATAAAATAAATTTTTCTTTATGACACTGTTTTCACTCTTAATGCTGTAACTCTTCAGTTCAATCTAAATTTGATGTTTAAGAGATGGCTTTACGAGCCATATCTCCCATCAATGGATGGGAGCTCTTTACCAACTGGAGCTAAAAAAACTTTATGGCTTAGAGTTACTAGTTTTTCTCTGCTGTGTTTAGTTTGAAGTCTTAGCTAGAAAAGATCTTGACTAAAATGTTAAATAAGCAAAACAAGGGTTTGGAAAATTCTAAAAAAAACGTATAAGTCAGGTGGTTGCATATTGGGTAAATATTACTTCCTGATTATGAATCTGTGGCTGGCACCACTTACCCTTCGGCTTCCCCGTGTGCTGCTGCTTGCTGGCGTTCAGCATTGCCTGCTTTTTCTGCACCTCCGTGATGGAAAAACCTTGAAGACAAAATAGAGTCCGTTAGGGGCCGGTCAGCTCTCTCTACCTCAGGGGACCACGGGGCAGCGCCGGCAGGGAATCATGGCGAGTGGGACTCAGCGGGGCAGGAGACACGAGCCTGAAACACTGGGGGAGCCTCAAGGAGCATGTCCTCCCACCCTGGCCCAGGCTCCTGGGCTACGGAGCTCCCATCACATGTTTCTGAATTAAGCAGGATTTAGACCGAAGAGTAAAAGCTGCCGCTTGTGCTAGCAAGCTTGGGCAGAACCTGTTCCCTGGAGATACCAGAGCTGAGCTCTTACTGTATGTAAAGTTTCAACTACTTTGTCAGCCCTGCTGAGTTCATTAAAGGCAAATCCAGCTCCACAAGTGGCACTGCAGCAGCAGCTCCCTGTGCTTTGTAGTTTGAGGGATTTTTTCTTTTACCACTAACACAAGAATTAGAGAGGCATCATTGAGGACATGCAAGTTCATCCAAGAATGTACAGCCCAGAGCTGGCCTGGATGTGTTGGCCCTTTACACCCACGCTCTGACCGCTAGCTAGAGACGGTGCTGTGTTGGTTGCATTGGCCTTTCCATACCAGTCTCCTGGTCAAGCTGAACCTGTCTCCTTTCACTCTCGAACGCCTTCAGCCAGCGCTGTTTCTGCTCAGGCTTTTTTGCACAAAATAAATGGACTTCCTCTGTGTCTTGGCAGTGCAGCTTAAATGCATTTTTCACACTGGTGTTGAAGTCCTTGTCCTTCCCATCCTCTACATCCAGTATTTCCATATCATCCATGTTGATCCGACTTTTATAATACAGGATGTCCCGGCGCAGAAGATCCTGTAAGAGAGATGACACAGTCATACTGATTTTGCTATTTCCTGTCCTCTCCTTTCTTTAGACACCGCTTGTCCCTCTTCAACATGATGGCATTTTTCATCTTTTTAGTGGTCATAAGGTCTAATGTAAGATAAATCCATACAAACTTTGAATCTATGGAATTGCAGAGTTTTAAACTTCTTGACACCTTGGCAGCGAGGGGACTTGCGCAGTTCTGGCTGCTGGGTCAGGACAGGTGGCCATCTACAGATATGGCTATCTATCTGCTACACTGAAACTCACTCGTAATGAGAAGGGAAATTCATCTTGGACTTGCTCTTGGAGCTTCATTCAGGTCTATGATTGTGCACCAGCCTTCCACCAATATCAGAAAATAGAATTTGAATCCCATAGTCCACATCTAAAAGCTAGAAAAAGTCTAGCTGGCTTTTTTTTTTTTTTTTTTGGATGCAAAAGAAAAGCAAATTTGATAGCAGTTCTAAACAACAGTGAGAGTTTCATATCTTAGGTTTATCTTCGTATTTTCATGAAGCCTAGAGGCAGAGGACTGCTCTCCTCTTTTGCTATAAGTATTTGGCCATCAATTGGCTCCTATAACTAACTTATTTCTGCGGTTGGGTACACAGACCAGCACAGTGTCAGGCAGAACACTGCAGTAAATGCACATAAAGCTCTGTCAGCCAGGAGCACATGGTGTATTAAAAAAATAGGCATTTACAGAACAAGCAAAACTGAACTGAGGCATGTGAGTTGACCTGAGTTTATTAGTTTATAATAAACAGAAATTATACCTAGTTTCAGCTTACCTTCTTACAGCAAACAAGCTGGTGATCAAAAAGGAAGAACATCCTCTGTTGGCTCTTGGCTTGAGGATGGGAGATTTTGGTTAATTCCCCAGAATAGATGAGTTCTGAGCTTCTGACAAGGACATCTTCACCCTGAGAGCAGCACAAAGAAGAGGCTGGTTTGCACCATCCAGAACAACGGAGGAGAATAAATCAGCATGTAGGAGAACCTCAGCTTGGCTGTGCATCTGTCAGGGCTGATTTTCTGCTGGTGAACTGTATCTTCTAGGAATGAGAGGGAGCCTCAGTGATGCAGGATAGTCCTTGTCACATCAGTGGGGACAGTGTTTATGCCCTTGGTACCCAGAGAACATGAGCTGAATTTTGCTGGAACAACAGGACAGCAAATGAAAGAGCTCCTTCTCCAAGGAGTGTGTTCAAGGCAGCTGATCCTTCATTAAAGGAGCAATAAAGCTGAGAATTTACCCTGACATCCTCTGGGAAGTACAGGGCCTGGTTTTACTGAAGCTAGGATGTCAAAAAATGTGGTTTTTTTGTTTGCTTTAGCTGTTATTTCTTACATTGAGTCTCAAGGGAAGCTTGGCTTCTATTATATATCTATATCAGAACCTTCTTTTTTTTCCTCCCCCTGCCTGGCAAAATAATATGCCTTAGTTATAGGGGATATGTAGGGGATAGTTCTGCCCATCATGACAGTTTGAAATCACTCAGATAAAATGGGGAGACAGGAGGAAATGGCCCGAACTGCCCCAGATGCCAGGTTCAGTCTAAAAGGAAACAAAAATCCCAGGAAAGAGGCAGGAGGTTGCTGGAGGGGTTAAGTGCTAGAGCTTTAAGTAACAGGAGATGATCACAGCTGGGCTGTTTAAATAAACCAAAGGTGGAGGGGCAACAGAACTGGGGTAGGGACAGTAATAATCTGTACAACATGATTGCTGCAGGCAAGCGTTGTTATGGGAGAGAGGAGGGACGCAGAGATGGGGCAGTTTGTGGGGGAACCCGGCTCTCTCACCTCCCAATCTTCTATTGAACTCTGCCACTGAGCAATTTTGTCAATGTTCTCCAGCCGCCGCTTGCGCTCGTTGATGAGCCGAGCAACGTTCTTCATGGCATTTAAGGCAGCTTCAACATCTTTAAAATCCCTAGGGCACAGTGGGGTGGTTAGATATGAGCAGAAGACAAGCGCTGGCTGTAACCACCCACCAAAAGGCTAGGGCTGGTCAGCAGAAAACATGAGTGCCACGTGCAGCTGTACAGTATTTTTGAGGGCAGCTTTTCAGGAGAACCATGAGGTTTGTGAGGCACATAAAAGTCAGATTATAACCTTGTGGCAGATCCAGGCCCAATCTGTAGGAGGGCAGTAGGTAAGCAAGCAAATTTGGTTCCAGAGGTGTAAAATACTAGTTGCTAAGCCTCTTTTCTACAAGGCTTTTCAGGCCTTGTTTACCTTAGAGCACTAACATGTATTGATAACGCCAGTCTGCAGGTGTGTGGGAGCTGCTGCTGTCACACGGGGGTGAAAGTGCAGCAGGAATTGGCTGGCTTGTGAACAGGAGCTGCTATTTCTCTGAGTGCTGGGACAGAGGCCGGCCCTCTCCACCCACACACCATCTATTGCCATCAGCTACTTCTCCCTGAGCTGTGAAGAGACCTGCACTGCAGTGACATGTCACTGCTGCAATTGCCCCAACAGCTACTGCACTGCATTAAGGAGCTCCTTATTGAGTGGTCAGCATCAGATTAGCACATTTTGCACAAAAGTGAGACACAAAACAGTTAAGATATTAGTGCTGAAATTAATAAGGTAAAAATTCAGCTTAAATCACAGTGCACCAATGTCAGCATTTTCCTCTGACATGTATTTTCCATTTTACATCTGTAGCTAATTCTTTCAGATGCTTTAGTTAATTAAGCCAATTGAGCATCACCCTGAAATGGAGCAATGCGTTTCAGCTTTTGATCAGGTCCTAAAGAAGCACCAACATTTGCCTGTACCTTGAATGTCGCACGCCGAGACTTCCCCTTGGGAAGACTGGCAACCCAGCCAACCGCACTGAGCTACGCTCCATGTACAAATCTGTGTTAATCCTTGGCCCCCCTGCAGCCCCTCCAGCACCTACCTGTGCTGGGGGTTGGTGTATTTGAGTAGTTCAGCCAGTTGCAATGGGTATTTGCAGATTTTCTGCACAGGCGTTAGCAGAAACCCGTCCAGGGAGATGTCGATCATCTTCTGCAGCAGGCGGCAGGCCTCGAAGAAGTAGACGTACTTGTTAACCTTGGTGAGCCGGGACAGCTCCATGCAGGCATTGGGGTGGTTGTTGCAGTATTCGGAGTATATCTGAAACTCTGTTTGCTGCAAGGGAAAATGAAAAGTCATTCAGTATCCGTGTTCTTTAGGGTGCCAGCCTGGCATGGCTATACGTGCTCCTGTAGCACATCTGGCTGCTTGGTAATTTGCATTCTCCCCATGACACTTTGAGCTAGAGCACTTTAAGCTGGTGTTAGGGTGGGGTATAGTAGAAGCTAAGGCAAGTGCAGCTTCTCTGACAGACTTAAGACATTCCCATATATTCTGGCTCATGTTCAGCTGAATGTTTCAAAAGAATAAATCAGCAGTGAATATAAAGACCTGCAAAAAATGTAGGCATAAACTGCCCAGTGGGTGGTTCTTTGGCCCCTATGTCTTGCAGCTCGAGGTGCCACAGGTCCCTAAAGCAGTATTATCCAGAATACACAGCTCAGATGCTGAGGCATTGTGGAAATGTTCTCTGTGCAATTGCAAGACGAAGAGAGTGTTTGGGTGGGTGTGTTTTGTTGGGTGGGGGAGAGGGGACAGGTTATTTTGTTTCTTTGCCTGGTCAGGTTTTTAATTCAGAGCTTCCTCTTGGTCAGAATACCCTCCAAACCCTCTGGCCTGATCACCTCTCCCTTCTTTTCCCTTGGGTAAGGCCATTCACTTACATATTCCAAGAAGCAGGAGCCAACCTCACTCAAATGTGGGTGGTCTTTATTGAACTTCTTCTCCAGGGCTTTAACAAATTTCTTTTGGCACCTGTAGATGTCTTCAATGTTCCCAAAGATTGTCTTCAGCTGTTCTTCTGTAAACATGTCAGCTCTTTTGCGGCACTGCTTAATGTAACCCTATGAGGAAAGCAAATTGGAAAGGACACTTTGGATATCAGCAACAACCCCCACAGAGAGCAGCCAGTCATACACCAGCTTCCTGTACCCCTTGCTCACCTGCTTCAGTTATTTTTTCCTCTAATACTACCCAGTATGGTAGAAACAGAAATCAAGCCACACTGCCTTTAATGATACAGTACTTGAAGGAGTCCCTGAGCTGTCTCTATTCTGTAGAAGCATCTTTATCTGCCTGCATATGAAGGTGCTCTGACACCAGAATGGATATTTTTAAACGGCAAAATCCATCCGAGGCTCTAGGGCTGGTAGTAGGACCTGCCCAGCTGAGTTAAGGAAGGAGGAAGGTGAAGAGCATGAGGAGGGGAAGAAGACTCCTGGACACTGCTGGAGGAAAGGCTGGCTTGGGACATGTGTGGTGCCTTGTCTGCCACGAGGCAGGGCATTTTTGTGTCTTTTCAGTGAGAGGCTGCACCCCTGAGAGGCTGCTCCGTCAGTTCCCATCACGTGACAGAGTGTCTCAGCCCGGAGAGGTGTCACAAGATGCTGCATATTTGGAAGTGAAAGACTTAATTGCCTGAACATCCCCCTGTTGTTTTAATCTGAGGATATGACTCGCCCAAAGGCTGGGATCGCTGAGTGTGTTACTTCAGATCATATGTTAGAGAAAACAGCAATGTTAGACATTTACTCTTCTCTGGCTTGGGAAATTCATTTAATCGGAGACCAACTGGGTAATGCAAATAAAGGGACATTTGAGATACTGCTGAAATTACTTGCCCTCCAATTTCTGAGTGTGCAGCATCATTTAGCAGAGCAGATGCAGATGGAATTACCATCTTGTTGGCAAAGGAGATGGGGAGTTACTGTCCTAGGAACCTTATCTCCACGTACAGGAACAACCTATGCTCCTGTTCCATTTAAAGATTATGTTACCTCGCAGATGTCCTTCAGATGTTTGATGTAGTCTCTCTCTGTGCTTATGATCTCATTGATGACATTGGTCCTCATCTGATCTTTGCTGGTCTGCCCCATCCCAAAGCGCCGGGTGCCACTGCTGGAGTCGTCGTCTTTGCCACTCTCTACCTTTAGAGGGTAGTCTTCCATAGGCTCATCCTGGTTTACTCGAAGCTGTGCCAAACACACAGGGGTACTCACCATTGGTACTGCCGACTGCAGCTTTCCACTCAAAGCAGAGCAGTTTGGGAGAGATGACTGAATGGCAGACAAAGACTGAGCAGGGGTGAGGAGTGATGGGGAACACTACACAAGTTACCTGCGCACGTGTCTCCAGTGCGGGAAAGCTAAGGACAGACAGTTTGGGGAGGGTATTGTAAACCCTCCACGTGACGACTATGCCCAAGATGTGACATGGGTGGTTTTAAGCAGGCATCTCCTGTGGACAGGGTGTTTGTGCTGGGACTCATAGGGCAGGAGAAGGATGCAGTAAATACTTGGTGTTTTGTTGCTTTATGGTTATTATCATATTATAAATAACAGATGGTAACTCAGTACCTGCTCTCCCAAGATTATTTAAAGATAATTTATTTTTAATACAAAGGTAAATAGAATTGACAGCAGGCCTATAATGTGGTAAGCAATGCCATGGTATTTTAAGGCTGCGTGTGGAGCTCATGATTCCTTCGGAGTGCCCATGAGAGGGCAGCACAGCATGTGCAGAGGAAAACCAGTAGCGCTTGGGGGACCAGCTGCACTCGGGGGTCTAGCTACCCTGTCAGCAGTGTGAAACCGCCTTAGTTGATGCCGGGCAATTATCAGTGCATTTCACTTACAAGATTGCTTTTATGCACTTGCACTGTCACTGCATATTAAAGAGTTCCCAGAATGCCTGTGGGAGTATTTTGTACACAACTAGAATCATCAAGCTCAGCACAGAGAAGAAAGGAAAAAAACAGAAGAAGAGGAGAAAAAAAATCCTGTTTTACTGTATCGCTTCCCAAGCAGGCATAAATATATGCAACTTTATGTCAATGATACATACCTACTTCAAACTTTTAATGTATTTTCTTCTAGACAGGACTACTCACCTGTATTTATTTATTTATTTATTTATTTATTTAATAGATAGATGTAGATAAATACTCCTTGTCCACATATGTGTAGATTACGTTTACTCACTGTTTAATGTTGGTGAAACCCTGCGAATGTGGAGGTCTTGTTTTAATTCACTGCTATCAGAGCACTGGATGATTTTAAGCTTAGAACTTTGCCTGAAACTGAGTGAAACTGAGAGACCTGCAAGCACACAGGCCTTCCCAGCAATAAGCTTGAGAGTCAGTGATCCTGGCAGGTTATCTTCACAAAGTTACTTAAATATGTGTTGTAATGACTCTGCTAAAAGAATCTGCTATTCTGCATCCCTAGTCTTATTTACTCTGAAACATTATCTTATCAGAGATTATTGTCAACCATGAAAACTCAACGTACCTGCAAATGAAGAGGGAAAAAAAAAAAGGTCTGTTTTGACTAAGAAAAAAAATGTTGTACCCCTGCCAGTGGTGAGAATTTAGTCCTAGTGATCTTACGTGTAAAAGCTACAGCAAAACATTTCCAAACTTTTATGGCAGTCTGCCCCACTTCTCTAAGGACTTCTGCTGCAGCCACTGTATCATCTCCTTTCATCCTTCACCTGGCTTTGGGTATCTTGTGATCTAAGGTGACCTGAATAAGAAGCTAAAGGGCTGACAGTCTCTTTGCTCTTAGCCTTCTAATCACCTCTGCAGTGGTGAAGAGCCTGTCCTTAAAGTGGGGAAAGCAGAGTCAGGCCTCCACAGCACCAACTACAGCCTACAGAAAAGGTGCTGTTCTGCTTACAGAAAGAAAGAAAGTGCCCAGCAGTTACCCAGACTCTTTTTTACCCCCGATTTGCACAGAGAAGTCAGATGCATTTTAGACTGCTCTGTGAGGAATGAATGTGACCTCTGCAGTGCACACCTTTGGCTTTTGTGCCCATCACAAGCTGTTTCTGTATGGGCTTCGTAGTCAGCACAAAGAGAGAACTTTGGCACCAAAACAGATCAAAATCAAGTGCTTCTTGTCCCCATCGGAGCAGCTGTCCTTTGCTGTGGTTTTCCCCTGTTTCCAAGTGCCTGAAGTGCTCTATTGTAGTCCACCATGCTTGTGCCTTCAAACCTCCAGGATGAAGGGAGGCAGTTGCACACTTCGAGATATGGTGCTGGAGTTAGTATCAGAGGCAAAAAGCTCAGTTTGGTGGTCGTGCTCATCCTGCTGTTGGAAGTGGATCCTAGATTGAGGCCCTCTGCCAGCTCTGGGCTTCCTCTGGGAGAGGATTAGTTGCTCACTGTGGAAGGGGAGGCAGTTTACCTGGACGCACACTGGCCAATACACACATGGATGGCAGTTCCTCAGCCTGCACAGCTCATTTTAGCCCCAGAGCCCGCAACTGAGTTGCACTTGTCATGATCTACTGGTGGGGAGTGGGAACTGCCCTCACACATGGCAGCACCATGCAGAACGCTCACTGTACAGTAGCCATGTGTTTAGGAAAGCTAAAATGCAGATGTTGAACCAGCTACCTCTAGGTATGGAGGCACTCAGTTACATAACACAAATCCCTGGGTGGGGGGAAAAACAAAACAAAGCAAAACAAAACACCTGCTAATGGTGAGGTGTGTAGAAATGCTGAGGTCTTACCCGTACAAAGCTGGCTGGAAACCAGCCTTCACTGTCCAGAATCCTCCCCCACCACCACTCCTTGTTGGTCGCATCCATTACTTCAATGACATCACCAGCCTTGAATCCCAGCTCCTGGTCATCCATCGTGACATGGTCCCAGAGGGCTTCTGCATACACCACACTGCCATCACTGATGAGCTGTGGACAGAAAAGTGAAATGGTCAGCAGCATCCCCAGAGCCATGCAGACACCTGCAGCACAGGCACCATCTCAGCTGAGATAAATGAGCTGCTCACTCGTTCGCAAGCAAAATGCAAAGGAGGTGGTGCTAGTCCAACAACTGCTTTGACTACCCTTGCTCTCAATAGCATTTCTTGCAGGTGACCTTGCCTCAACCAGCAAACTAGGCTTGATGGTATAGTGTTGGTGGAGGCTGCTTTCATGGTTTGGAAAGCCTTGAAAGCCATCCAGGAGCTCCAGGGTTTCTAGGGCCATACTTGAGAACAGAAAGTCTTCTGAAGCTTCAGACCTGGTCTAGGATGAACAAAGCTTTATGTCTTTAAGGTGGTTAAACTTAGCACTTAAGCTGCTTAAAATAAATCTCCTGAAGCCTTTAAGTAATTATGCTAAGGGCCACTGGTTATTTACAATACATATCAAAGAGGGCCTATTCTAAGGGGAAAAGTAAGCCTGGCAATTAAAAGAAAAAATAGAACATGCCTAGAGACAGTTTGTGGGCTCTTTAACACAGTGCTGACTGCATCTGTAGAGGCAATCCTGACATCCATCCATACAGTGCTGACTGCATCCATAGAAGCAGGCTGCCATTCCCAGCTGCTCCCAACTTAGACACCTTCTAGTTAGGTAACCCTGAGGAACTGCTGCTGCAGTGAGGTGTGTTATTTGTACCCAGCCCAGCTGGTCACTACCACACGACTGCCTGAGGTCCCCACGCCCACCACGGCAGAGCAGAGCACAGCGACGTGGAGTCCCTACAGCCACAGCACGGAGGTGTCTGGGCCCAGGACCGCCACATGGAAGTCAGGAGCCCCAGGCCAACCCTGCACTAGCAGCACTGGGGGTTGACACCACCGCCTCGCACGGGGACAAAGCCATGTGGTTCTCACCAGACTTAATGAAAACTGTGTCTCTAACTGGTGAAACCTCAGCTGTTATTTTAATACACTAATATTAGCATCTTAAATTTTCTATACTCAAGAAGCAGCCATACTGTGCACATGACTGGCCAAATACCCACAGGCAAGGAGACAAGCCACTGCCAGAGGATTCTCTGAAGACCGACTAGAAAGATGCCTGAAATACAAGCCACGATTTGTTTAACCAACACCAAACACCATGTTTGTGGTAAGAAAAGATGAACAAGAGGGATTAAAGCATGAAATAAAGAAAAAAACCTTCATTGTTTTGCTTTGAACTGTCTCGCTGCCTCAAGTACAGTATGTGATACTGTTGCATGGCTGCAGGCTGACAGGCCTTTAATAACCAGAATATTCACTGCCCAATTTTCTGTTAAGTCTCTCAAACTGCACCTTACATTATTTTCTTCAAATCCCGAAATCCCAATCAGCTCAGTTTAACAGCCCCTCTCCTGCAGTAACTCCTGGAGGGCGGCTGTGAGCCACAGCTCCGGCCTGAAAGCGCCGACACTTCCATGGTACCTAAGGGGCTCTGTGATTACTATTAAGTTCCACAAGAAATAACATGTTCCAGTTTTGGAAGGTGAACATCAGCGAACAGCAGATGCAACCCCAGCCAACCAGCTGCTGCTCAAACCCACCCAAAGTTGACAGGTTCTCTTTGCTTAAAGCAATGCTTGCTCGTAGGCATTGCTGTGTGCAACCCAGAGTATCAACACCGACTCTCTCTGAAACTGAACTTTGACTACAGCAGCTGCTCTAATACTGCCTTAGCATTTTAATGCACCTACCGTCTGTGCAGCTACAGCCCTCCACCTCCTGTGCGGCCAGGGCAGACGTGATGGGAAGGAGCAGGGCTGAAGTACTTGGGAAGACTGGTCAGGCACCCCAGAGATTAACTCCATTACACACAGAGAGATGCCGCTTGCCCAGGCCTTGGGCTCCACGTTGGTTTGCGTGTGAACTCCCCGTCCCGCTCCTCTGAGGTTGGGCACTTGGATGCAACTACCTCCTCTATCCTGCTCTCGTTGTGACGGGAGCTCCAGGCAATGTTAACAGAGATAAAAGATCTAGACAACTTACAGAAGGAGGCAGGAAGATTGCTTGAGGATATATTTTTCTTTCAGCTGCTCAGTTCTACTTGAGTAAGCTATCTGAAAGCTATCTGAATAGCTTTCTCTTGAGAATACTAAGCACACTTCAGCACTAAGGACTAAAAATTAACCCAGGTGCATCACAAGATCCTGGAAATTGAGCAGTTCAGGGAAAAAGAGCAAATAAAATGGATACTTTTCCCCTAAAACAGATATTCAAAGAAGAATAGCTGAACTCAAGTACTTCCCGCTGAATTAAAATGGCTTCTGAGCAGCCTGTGTTCATTAGCTTTGTAGCACTCGCTGTGCCAGCTCAGAGCCTGTGAGCTGCAACCCGACAGCCAGTGAGGCTGGCACGTCCCACGCTGAGACCCTGCAGGGAGCCCCACCAGAGCACCAGCTCCTTCTCCTGACAGTTCTCAGAGGTCCTTCCCTTGTCAGTTTTTTTCCAGACCTTCCCTTAGGTCTTCGCTAATGCAAAGGGCAGCAGAGGAGATAAAAGAAAGACGTTACTTCTGATCTTGCCCCAAGGTAGTTTTTCATTAAAATACAACATGTTTATTTTGACGGAAGATAGGTAGAAGGCAGCTAACCCATGCCTTGAACTGAACCCCAAGAGATAGTGCTCAAATCGCCCTGACTGCTTTCTTTCTCCCCGACCTTCTCGCGTCCTTGTTTAGTAGTGGGCAGCAGAGACGGGCGCTTCAGCCGCAGAGCTGCAGGCACTCAGCGTGAGCTCGTTCCCCGACGGCCTCCGTGGCGGCGATCACCTCTGCGAGGAGATGCAGGTCCCTGGGCGAGGCTTTACCACAGGCGCCGGCCTGCCCGTGGGCCGTGGCACCCCAGGGCCGCCTGCCTCCCTGGGCTGCCGGAGGGCAGCTCTGTGACGGGTCAGGGCCCTCGTCTGGCTACACGACCTTGTTCTGGGCCTGCCAAGGCCCTCGTCTCGGCTACACGGCCACAGGCCACGTGGCTTCTTGCTGCTGCTTCGCCTGCATGGCCGCCATCACCCGCGCTGTCGCGGCACCGCAGCAAGACACACGTGTCCCGCTGGATGGTGGGCTGCCTGCCCCCCTGGGCACTGCGGACCTGCGTGCCATGACCCAAACCAACCCGTGCCCGCATCATTAGTTGCCCTTTGGCCTGCTGTGCCGACGGCCTATTTTATCACCGGGGATGTCAGGGCAGAGATTAGGGACAGCGGGAGTCTTGCCTGCGTTTACCAAGCATGGCAGATTTCCATACGATGAAATTGGAAATGGAAATTCCATTTCCATTTTCATTTGAGAGGGATTCTCCTCACCAGTATCGCTGCAAAGTCAGTTGCCCAAGAGCTCAGTGCAGTTACACATGCTTTCCTGGTGTCATATAGTGCTTTTTTAAAAATATGAACCTGTAATCAAACTCCTCACAAAAGCACAGTACACCTGGTATAGTTCCCTCCATTGACCAAACATGTAAAATTTGTCATCACATTTATTTGGTAAGAACCATTTCCCACAAAACCATGCTGGCTGGCATTTACCATATTCCTGCCTTCCACGTACATTATCTGAGTCCTGACTCTTCTTCAGAAGTGGTTTAAACAAATGGGAAGCGGCGGGGTGGCTCTCCCTGTCCCAGGCAAGGAAGAGCTCGAAGTCAGCCTCCTTATCATGCACTAGAGAGGGTTCCTTGTAAGAGCAGAAGAGGCAGAGCTCTGCTTCAGCTGTATACAAAGATAAACCATGGGAGTGCATGACATGGGCGTGTATCTTTGGACCTAGTTAAAATGGCCCTACATTTGCTAAAATTGATTTAAACTATGTTACTTTGTGCTTTCCTGGGCTAGGAGAGCTCTTCCAACAGCGTGGGGATGATAACTTGCAGCTAAGGAGAACCACTCAAGCTTCTGCATCTAGATCTCATCAATGCTCTTTATACACCCAACATCACCCTGCCAGGACCTGTATGTGACAAAAAGTCTGTTGATTTGGGAACTAACAACTTTAAGCTTTGAGGTGAGGAAACAACAGGAGCTGAGCAACTTCTCATACTTGATGTTATTTGGAAAAAGTTTATAGCACATCTTACAGTTAACTGTTCAATAACAGCAGCAGTTGCTCACAGTGATTACAACAAGCTGTAAAATAGCTTCCATTTTAACCATTTTAATCATTCCAAGTTTCCAAGTTCCCCAGGCACAATGATTCTAAATTCTAAATTCTCCTGATTTGTCTTATCAGCTCAAAGCCTTACATTCTGATTCAAGTAAAATGCCTTTTCAAACGAGGAGATACAAGGCTGATTGTCATGGTGACAAGATGGCAAGTAAACGGCATGCTGATAAGTGTGATACAACACGGCATCTAAAAAGGCCTGGCTCCAAACGAGCTGCTCTCCACAGGAATGCAGACAGATTTAGGAGGATGTCAGCTTGGAGCTCACTGGGGTCAAAAAGTCAGAATGCCAGGAATGACTCAGAAAGAAAGAAGGACGGGGAGAGCTTCAAAAGGCACAAAGAATCCCACGAATCAAAGGTACGGAACAGCTTTTTGGGCAGGACATGCTGCACACACTTGGGAACTGGAGAAGGTCAGATGGAGGGTGACCACTAGATGAGGACTGTACGCTCACAAGCACCTGGGGCTGTTCGGTGGCTCTCACAGTGCAGGGCACCCAGTGAAAGCCAGCACCAAGTCTATGCCCGAAACAGAACATTTTTCTGTGGTGCATAGTTAGGTGATGCCACAAGATGCCATGGAGTCAAACATGTAGATAGGTTCAGAAACAGACTGGACAACTGTATGTCCTTGAAGGCCATTTAAACACACCACATCTGGATACAACCATCATGCATCTTAGACACTAACTGCTGTAGAGACACACAAGGAGACAAACCAAGCTACTTTTACAACCTTTCCTAAGCATTTACCCCAAGTCACAGCTAGAAGAGGTATTTGCTGATCCTGCAGAACTGTTCATACGGTATGAGAGAAGTAAGAAACATAAATTACAAGGATTTAAGAACACCCTTGGGCAGGACTATTATCCTCCTGGAGAGGAAGGCAGTTCCTACCTGAGCGCTTAAGACCAGCTCTGGCTGCACTGTCACACATCTGGAAATGCCTGTTTTTTCTTGTCCCCAAAATAAATTTGCAGAGGTGGGAGGAGAAAGAAAATGCATTGAGGGAAAGGGGGCTGTATGAGTGCCTGTCGTGTTGCAAATGGGAATAAGGAAGTGGGAGTCCTTGAGTGCAGCCTACGTGAGTGGAGATGTGCCACATCCTCACGCAAAATGCTCAGAGGGACTAGACAACTAAGAGCTAAAGGACCTAAAAACCTCCTCAAACTCACAAAGCTAGAGAACTTAAGTCATTCTAAAGCTCTAAAGCAGCTTAAACAGCTTAAACTTCTATAAGGCCTTAAAGTGTTTTAAACATTTTAAACCCATCTAAAGCCTTAAAGTGGCTTAAGCAGCTTAAAATGCTCTAAGACTTAAAAGTTAAGCAACTTCAACTTCTGTCTAACCTACTTCTCATACCTACCCCAGCTGCCTGGCACCTGCCAGCTCCAGATTAAGGTGGATCCGAGCTCCCATCTCGTTGACATCATGCAGCTCCTATCTCCCCGAGTCTTGTTCCACCTTGCAGCCGTTCTGGAGCTCTCTGGAGAGAACTACAGCCCTTCTCTAATGGGAACCACTGTCACTACAGGCCGAAGTTGGTATCAACGACTAGCTCTGGTTGCACCTGAAGGAGGCTGTGAACATGTAATTCCTGGCTGCTCTGAATCAAGGTTTTCTAGACTAGCACCACAGCAGTGCTTGGAAATCAGACAGACAATTGTCTCTTGTTTTCCTTGGTTCAGTGA
>JAVCKT010002442.1:0-10328 GCA_032273925.1 Rhynchotus rufescens
CCGCACGGGCGGAACGTACCAAGTGCCTGCGCGCTCCCCGCCGGGTCCCGCGGCGGCGGTGCGCGCGCTCGCGGCCCTCCGGCCGTTTGGGACAGGCTGTTTGCTGAGAGGGGGAGCGCAGGGCTGTGCTGAGCGGCAGTGCTGGCAGCGGAGGGAAAGGATTGAGGAGGAACACGGACCCGCCGGCAGCGCTGCTGGGGATGGCACTGTTTCCTCGTTCCTGCAGCAGAAGGCCCAGCTGGGATCGCTCCTCAGCCTTTTGGGATAGTCCCCGGACAATCTGCCCATCCCTGCGTGTCAGGAATAGGTGCCAGAGACAAGGCCCTTCCTGGGGCCAGGCATAACTCACGGCGGGAAAAGAGCAGTCGGAGTGGGCAGCATGGCCCTGACTGGCAGGAATCGCTCCAGGGAAACACTGCTCGTCACCCTAGGTCTCCAGGGCAGAGTTGGGCTGTGTTGTTGTGGATATGCACATGCACGAGCGTACGTGCACATGTGCATCCCTTCTCTGGGTGTATTTGTCCATACCTGGGAGTGCAGGATAGCTTAACAGGAGTTGGTGGCTGCTGAAAATGTTTTCTCAGGGGGAGACAGGAGGAAATGTCACGGTTCCCACCACTACTTGCTGCTAGTTCTTAGCCTCTCTCAAAGGGCAAAAGCTTTGCTGGGCTTATGGAGACTTTATTAAAATATTTTTAGTAGTTTTTTTTTTTAATGTTGTTACTGGTATGTCAGGCTAGATTTAGATGCTCTGAACACTCCTTGAATTCATCTGCTTCTGAAAAAGGGTGTTGTTTTGTATTCTGTATTTCTGCAGTGTAAATGTGAGTAGATGTTTCCCCCTTACAGAGAACCGAATGACACTTTCCTCTGCTCTGTAATTGGTTAGGGATGGCACTGTGATGAAATGTGATTCTTTTTTTAAACACCATTGATTTAATTTTATATATATATATATATATAAAGATTTCAAGTTTGCTAAAGGTATTAGGGATTTACCATACTGAAGCAGAAGAGTAACCCTTATTCAAAGCTTGTGAAGTGTTTCCTTAGCCTTGTTTCAGGCAAAAATCATACTTTTTTTTTCCTATTCCATGTAAACCACCGTAGCAACCTTTGTTTTATCTTTGATTTCCACAGCCAACATTGCATGTTCTCATGAACAGCCTATAGCTGTGAGCCATAGGCTGCTGTGAAATGTAAGGAGCTTTCTCCTGCAGCCTGTGAGTGAACAGCATGAAAACCATCTATAAAAGTGTTGAACCTGAACTCCCTGTGGCCATAAATTCATTAGGAGAAAGGGATCTTTGCTCCTTTGGGTGATGAGCACAGAGAAGTGCCTCATGAGGGAGAATTAAGTGTGTGGGGGATTTCTGTGCACAGTTCCTCCAGCTCTTTCAGAAGAGTTTTAACAGGTAATTGCAGAATATTCAAGTGAACTTTGCTCTGTAGGTCTATGTCAGTCAGTACCTGTGCAGGAAGGAGATGATTTCGTATCTCAAGTTTCCAAAGCAGTGGTCTCAATACATGAGGAACACCGCATGATTTCACCTGAATGCTAAGACCTTGAAAACAAATTTTATCAAAATCTTTACCACTGCAGTTGAGGACAATAGCCTTCCTTTTGAGAGGACAGCATATGACCTAGCAAGCACATGTCCTTGGGTGGCTCCTACTGCTTTTTAACATTGTTTCTGCCTTTAAGGAAGGGCACCATTCCAGTGGACCACTGTACTTCTGTTTTAATTTTGTTTTGCCTAAATTACAACCTAATGATTATTGTAATATTTGAGAAGTGATTGTACACATACGGATTGAAAACAGCAAAATATTTTTTTTTAAATCATGTCTTGGATTTGGAAAATGTTTTGAAAATACTTAAGAGTTTTTGAATACTTTTTATACCCTTAAAAATACGATTTAAAAAATAAGAATATACTGTAGCATTGGGAGATTAAAACTCACAGGATTTACCAGTGGAAAAAAATGAATTAACGCAGACAATCAGGTTGTGTATCTGAACAGCTCAAGAATGGAGCAGTGTCTCAGTGTAGTAAAATTTGTGAGGCTTAATTAATGTTTCCAGAAGGACTGTTTCTTAGAGGTGGCGTGCTGTGCAGGTACAAAAGTTGTACTGCATTCTAATGTGCCCATAAATGCCAAGTTTTGTTCATCTCAACGTGATGTTTTATATAAAATAATTTGTTATCTGCATATTGATTACAATTTGCAAACGGAAGTGGGAGCTGGACGTGCTTGGCAATACTGACCACAGTTTGGGGGAAGAAGTTTGTGGCTATCAAGGGAACAGATAGCTGAGCGAGGGATATTTATGGACATTCCAAGATGAGGTGGATGCCTTTCCTCAATAGCTCGTTGCAGCTTTATTATTATTATTAAAAGCTGGCATGAGTGATTAGCTACTGTTTACTTATAGTGTTAGAGGTGCCCTATGGCTTGTGCACTCATCCTAGGATATACTCAGCTAAATGTAGTAGTAGCTGGGTAGTGCTCCATGTTTCAGAAATTTGGGATAGCTCAAGTTAGGTTGGATAGTTCAAGTTTCTCCTTATGGAGATAGCAGTGGCAAGATTCTAGGCACAAAGGTTTTTCTATTAAACCCAAGCACTCTCCCTACAACTTTGTGTATTTCTCAGCTCCAAATAGCAAGATATATTTTTTCCTTTGAAACCTTTTCAATTGATGTGGTGTGGGCACAAGATTCAGAGGCAAGTAAAATTGCAGGTTTTTTGGTTTTTTAATGAAACCAGTCAAGAAGAGGAACATTGCCATATTCTAGAATAAGTTATTTGGAGCCTTGCAATTCCTAGTGCTAACAAGGAATTGGTATTTATATATTTATATACCTGCATGTCAGAAAAACAGGTTAATAATTATTTGCCACTTACTTTTCTCCCCAGTGGAGCAAGCTTAGAAAACGCACTTGCTCTGCTGAGCTGGCCCTGGCTGCTGGCAGAACTGGTACCAAGCCAGTTCCCTCTGTAGGGGAAAGCAGTGACAGAGTGTGGCTGGGCACCGTAGCTGTTTTGGGCGCCAAGAGGTTAAAAAGTGTGAAAAAAGGTTCCAGCTACCTGGTTTTGATAGCCCGTGCATCCCGGAAATTTAATTACATATTAATGGCCGTTTTCTGTGTTATTAATGTTGTGAAATGGCCTGTGAGGGAGACAGTCTCAATTAGCCCTTGCATTAACTTTTGTCATTAATGTGTGCCAGTATTGATGCTTTTAATTGCCTCAGACTTGTGGAGAGCTCAGAGTAATCACGTGGGGATACCCGCTTTGACTGCAGTCTCATGTTGGAGGTCATGGCAATAAAGGACAATTTAGGTTTGTTTCAAATTAAAAAAAAAAAAAAATCAGAAATAGGACAATCAGTAGAAGGAAGAACTCTTTTTTTTCAAACCAGCAATGTTTAGAGCTACTGCTATTTCTATCTAAGCCTTCCCTATTTAGGGGTAGAGAAGCAACCTGATTGTCTGTGACCCATTTTAAAAATCTTAGGGAGCTTCCACTCCGCATCCTTGTCTGTCCATTTCTTTTCTGTTGCATAGCCAGGCCTTTATGGAAGGCAGCGAGAGATTAACGTGGGCACCAGGACATGGTGTTTAACGATCGAGCTTGTTAGAACGGTTAAAATGCAGTGTCAAGCGAATGTATTTTAATCTCGTTAATATCTGCTGATTTTGAACAGGAAGCGTAGGACTGGGAGAAGGATCTCCTTAATGTACAGTATATGATAGGATTAGTTTCGTGGATTTATTAAGGTCAAAATTGAAGACCTTTTTTTTTCCACCATATTGAATTGATTTTCTGAAGCCACAATGGTAAAAGGAGTTGTGTTTTCTTTTTTTCTTTAATGTCTTGGGGGAAGATATTATTAGATTAGTTTGTAATGGTTTAGGTAATTGATTTATAGTATTATATAATAATTTTTTCATAATCTGGATTGGAGATTACTCAATCCCCATTTCCTCTCATGCTCTTTTTCTGAGTTTTGCTTCCAAATCAATGTGGATGTTTCCATTTCACCATGCAAGTGCTTCAATTCTGCTTCATGAGTACTCTGTGGAAAAAAGGCAAAGATTTATTTAGTTTTTCCTGGTCACCATCCAAATGTGATCATTGCTATTTTGCCTAATAACTTTTTCAAATTTTAACTAGCCTGATTTGTAACTGTTATCTCTATTACAGTAGTTCTGTAAGTCATATTCATGCATACTTTCTCTGACATCCAAGGTGTACTTTTCTTCCTGCTTGTCTGAATGAATTTTCTAGTGCTTCACTTTAGAATATTTTCTGTAATCAGTTTTTCCATCCGGTGTCAACTATGTGCCAAAGGCAGCCTAGCAGAAGGCAAAGAAATTTGTTGATGACAACCTCGAGAAATATCTGGAATATCACAGTTAACTGCTTTTTTTTTTTTTTTTTCCTGCCTGCAAAATTCGTCTTCCAGAATGACACACATCCTGGTTCTTTTTGTCTCTCTAGTAACAATATAAAGATTTCTGTATGTTTATATTTAATTGGGGAGATCTGTAATATTATCTCGGGTTTCCTCCAGAAGACCCTCTTTATAATCCTTCCTTGAAGGGATGTTATATAAATTGACTCTGTTTTAATTTTACCTCTCTGTTAATGAACAGACCTGTTATGCTCGCTTAATCTTTCCTTGGATGCAGCACCCTTTGGGTAACTCCATACCTGTATTTGTTCCTTCAAAAATTAATCTTTCCTCTTCGTTTGCTGCTTTGCCCCTCATTCTGTTAAAGCTTTTTAGTGGATGTAAATAGTAGTAGATCTAAATAGTAAATAAAAAGTTCCATGTGGAATTTCATCACAAATGATATAAGGAATATGAGGTTGTTCCTTAGACTTGTAACAAACAGTCTATGTGAAACTATTTACATCAAGCCTTCTTTTTTATTTCCTTTTGTAGTCTATCTTCTGTCTTTGAAGTATTTATGTCCTTGTATGCCTTGTATGCTGGATGAGATTAGTTGGCACTTGGATTGTGTTAAGGAAAAGCCTAAAAGACACCGTCCCACCAGGTTTTGTGGGAAATGGTGCGTTGTGAGAGTATGAAGTAATATGGACAGGACTGACTGCTGTCTTTTCCCTTCGCATCTCCGTAGCAGAACACAAGGAATGACTGAGAAGAGGCGGTGAAGGGTGAAGCCAGTGAAATCCTTTTAATTCGCTCCCTACAAGTCTCCTAATACAGACTGCCTGGAGGCTGGCAAACTATGGGTCTCTTAAGGCTACCCCACACAATCAGAGGAAATTTTGTTTTCAGATGATCCTTATTTAAAAAAAATAGACCATTCCTGGAGTCTTATCTTTGGGTTTATACACAGCATGACAGGCTTAGTTTGCTGGGTAAACTGGAGTTTAGAATCAAGTCCCAGAGGTATTCGGTGTCATCCAGCAAGGCAATGAAATAGGAATTTGGAAAAGGGAGAACTAAGATAAAGTAACTGGAAGGAAGAAAGAGAAAAAGAGAAAAGAAGGTGAAAGATACCATAGGCTGGGTCGTTCCCACTGGCATTTGAAAAACTAGCTTTTACACATTGAGTTATTTTCAATTTAGTATAGCATTCACTATTATAGCTATCTCTAGAATATGATTTCTATGAAAGGCAAGTTTTCAGAAAAATCACAGCAAGAAGTAAAGGAGTTTTAATAAAAACACTTTGTTTCTTGCAATTGTTTGAAAAGAGACTGGTGAAAAACAACAAGCTAACTGCATGAAATGAAAAACATTTTTCATTAGAAGAAGACAGGAAAAAATAACCTACAACCTACAAATGACTAAGTTGACTTTTCCCTATTTTGATGAAAAGAAATTATACCCATATTCCTGTAGTTCCAATTCTGTACTGAGCGTATTTGTAATGTTTCTCAAAAGCAGGGGGACCATCACTGACCCTCTTCAGCAGTGTTTAGAGTAATCGACCTCTGCAAGTCATTTTGTGGCTCTCCTTTTTCTAATAGGGGTTCCAGTCACTCAAGGAATGACCCCTATGTCCTTCCTTAACCCAGAATGGGTTAAGACCCATTCTCTTTCCGTAAACTGGCTAGTATGAAATGGCCCATGTGTAAAAGCTCAAAACTTGTTAAGAATATCTTCCTTTCCCACATGTCTAGCCTAGTGAGGCACAAGTCTCAGGGCAGCTGAAAAGAGCCTGAAGATGCATATTGACCATCTGCCACATGCGTAATCCTGCATGTGGTGAGATCTTGCTGCTGCGGAGAAGTGTGCAGTTCAGTGGCAATTTACAAGTCGTTATTTAGCCTCAGTTTTATGTCCATGGAAGTTTTGAAATTAGTGGTGTCAGATCAAATGCTTTTACTGACCAGCTCCTCATGAAATCCGGCGTTTGCAGTGGGCATCGTTTTCCCATAAATATTCCCAAGGGTCCACAACATTTTCGTTGCCAGGTAATAACTTAGTCTGCCAGTTGTGACTGTAAGGGTCGTCGTTGGATTTCCTTTCACTTCTCTGCTTATTTACTAACGTGCTGATTAGGCTTTCTTAATATCACGCAGAACATAAAGAAAATGGCCTGGTAAAAGAACATGGCCAAAGATTAAAGCACTGGAAGTACAGGAGGGATATTCTCTATAGCATCAAATGGAGAAATAACTAGTTCTGGCGATCCTCAGGGAATTTCACTTACAAAATTGAACTGAGCTGGAATAACTGAAAAATGGTTAAATTTATAGAGAGTGAGTTTTTATGGACATGCTACCTGTAGAAGTATTTCTTGTGGCTAAACAGAAAATAAAAGTCACTAATGTAAACCATGGATATAGTAGAATAAATTTAAGAATCACAATGTTACATTTTAAATAGGAAAAATATATTTTCCTCTTTTTTCACATGTGCAAATGTGCACATACACACAAACGCAAATCCAGTTCTGTATCAGACAGTACTCGGGCATGGAAAATAGCATCTAGTTTGGTTAGAATCTGGCAAAATGAGGACAGTTTTAACAGGGAAATTTTTAAGATTTCTTTTTCTATCTTTCTGTTGGTTTTGCTCTGCAATATGATATATCAATCAATTATGAACATGAACAGCAGCCAAAATGAACAATACATTTTGCAGCTGATTGTCTAAACCGAATGGAGTGCAGCTATTTTTACTGTGACTCAGTAACTTGTGGAAGAGTTTGCGTGTTGGACAGACCAGTCAGCAGCTGTAATACAGTTTGTAGTATCAGGAATATAATCATCTATAATGACAGAGATGGAGAGAGGTGTAAAAAGAGTGACAATTTGATTAATAATGACAATTTTGAGTGTGCTATTTCTCAGCCTTTCCCAATTATGATATTTAGATGCCAGTTTTAATTTTCACAAATATGAGCTAGGATGAGCAGCAGTGTTAGCCTTTCCAGATCCACCATGACTGCACCTCTACATCTGCTACGTAGCCTTTGGCTGCTGCTTTCTATTACCTTTCTGCTGGAATTAAGGGTGAGATTTAAGTGCATCTGTATTCCTGTCATGCATATTCCGATGCAGCTTCCTCCTGACTGCTCCACGTGCCTCTGTTTATTGTTTTCCACTGCAAAAGTTGCGATCTGTATTTTAATAAATATTATACAATTTTAAAGATTAATTAAAAAGAAATATCTGTATAATTCCCTTAAAAAGGGTCCACAATCTTGGAGCGTTTTCCCTAGTCGTGTTAACTATGGTATCAGCACAACTCGAAATCTGGAAAGTAGGTAATTTGTTAGGGTGATGTTGTCACAGTGTTAAAAATGCTACTTTTTGATTTTAAAAAATATAATATTTTTTGATTTAAAAATTATCAAACAAAAAGAATTAACTAATTTGCTCTGATCTCGTCAGGAGGAAACAATTCCTCAAACCAAGCATCTTTGGTCCTTCTGTTCAGCACTGGGACTGCTTAAGGAGTCCTTCTGGCACTCGCTCTGGCGCCGTCTCTGGACTAAATTCACTTTTTGCCTTTTGCAGAATCTACCACCTGTTCCTTGCATCTGCCTGAGCACATGTCCCAGAGCTGCAGCTGTCTCGGACCAGCCAGGTGCTTGAATGCAGATAGCTGGTTCTTAATGTTCCCACTCAACGTTAGATTTCTTGTTAACAGTTTTAATTCCACATAGTTAAATTCCATATAGTTCAGAAATAAGAGCTACTAATTTGAGTGGTAGAGAGCAGAAAATGTCTTGCTTTTCAATGGGATGAGATCACTTTTCTGCAGGTCTTCTAGTTGCAGGGACTGGCCAGCAGATGCTCATGAGAACTGACACACAGAGCTTCCCTCAGGAGGCTCTCTGAACAAAATCAGCTGTTATTGGACTCGCAAAAAGATGTATGGCTACTCAAAAGCCACTGCTAGCACCAATTTGTATTGGTAGAACTGGAGCAGCCATTCCTCTTTGGAAGTTTGCCATGGAGCAGCCCTAGGGACACTGGCTCCTCTGGGACACGAGGGGCAGGATCCGCACTAGCCGTGACCATCCTACTTAATAAAGACAATCTATTTAATAAAATAACATAATTAAGCATCCCTTTCAGTTTAGGCTTTTAGAGAATTCACTGCTTTTCCTTTTCGTTGGTTTTCTTTAGCCAATATTTTTGTTTCATTGAAGTCCAGAATCAGTCCATCTTCATTAAAAATTATTTTCAATTTTTAAGAAACATTCGAATGTTTCTCAGCAATTAATGCACTGTTTCTTTGGCTACTTTCTTTCAAAAATAATCCCCGTAAGTTGATATGTCTGTGATCAGTTACAACATAAGCTTTCTTTTTTTTAAGGTAAATGAAATTTTGTTTTGTAGATGAAGCTTGGTTTCCATGTTACAATATCAATATATTAAGACTTTGAATACATGATCTTTCTAAAGAAAAACAGAAAAAAAGGTATATTTGCAATATTCTGAATACTGCTTTTTATAATAAGACTTGTTTATAAAGACTTGTATATTTTATAATAAGACTTGTATATAAAACCAAAATTTTAAAATTAATTTATATGCAATTTAGCAGTCTTAGTCTTCATTCTAGTCTATTTTGCCCTATCAGCTTGTTGAGCCAATGCTTTTCCACACTTCAGAACATCCACGAGGCCGCCCTACTGTTCTGTTTCCTGGCATTTGACTAATCAAGTTTGTGATTATCTAGAATTTATCTTCTTGTTGTTCACCTGGTTCAGTGACACTTCTCATATGACCATGATTTGATTTCTTCTTTCTTATGTTTGCTTAGAAGGAGGTGTTTGTTTTTTATGTGAGGGATTTCACAGTTAACTGCGTAGCAATTTTGACTTTCATCCTGCTTCTGTACTTCTCCCAACATTTATGTGAAGGTTTCAGGATTCTCCCTCTTTTTGTTTGCATTTTGTCAATTTTAACTTACTTATTTCTTTGCTCTGTTCATTTTTAATGATGTCAGCAAACAAAGATGGTTTTGGTTTGCTGGTTTATCAATTTTGTTTCAATCTCTGCCTTGCATATGAAAAAGCCTTAAGGATCTGCCAATTTTGTCAATGAAGCAAAGCATCTGAACGTGCTTGGCAAGTGTTTATCTTTTAAATTTAAATTTAAAAATTCGATACTTGGTTTTCCTGAAGATTTTTCTCCCTTTTCTATATGCTAAGGATTGCTATTTGTAATAAGTGTTGCTGCTGTTGCTTTTGTTGCAAATTTCCAACCATGCCATAGATTTTTACCTGAAAGGGCTTCCCAGATGTAGCATGCATCTAAGCAGCGACTGCTCTAATTCGTCTCTTTATCTGGGTATTTGTTTTCCTAAAGTTTTGCTGCAGCTGCAGCCACTTTGAGAATTATGAAAAATATTCAGGCTTGTAATTAACATCTAAATCCTTTCTTTAAATTGAAAGGACAATTTGTATTTAAAGAAAATTATATTTGGTATTTAGGAGATTAAGCCTTCTACAGACTTGGAATATTAATCTTCCCAGTCATACAATCAAATAACTCACCTTTAATAACTATCACTATTAGATCAATTTAAGCAGAAAGGGTGAAAATCTACTTTTATTAAAGTTATTGGTGAAGCTCCCAGTGACCTCGGCAGAGACAGGATTTACATATAGAAAGGGCTCCTCAGGATTATGTTCTGATCTGCAGAAAGAAAAACCTTGCTATTTCCACAAGAGAAAAAGAGAAACGTTAAACTCAGGAGACAGATAATATTACCACATTTTTTTGCTCTTCTCTTCCAGCTCTCCCCCATGCATATCTCCTCTGGACAGAATTTCCAAATCCTTACTCGGAGTCTCAGTCCTGAGCAGGTGGGTCTTCACAAAA